>PQWD01002122.1:103793-164844 GCA_019425675.1 Leucinodes orbonalis | reverse complement strand
AGTCGAACGCTAGCTGGCGTTATTGTTATAGATTTATTTATCCTGATATTTCTATGACAAAATTATCAAAATTTAAATCAAATACGCGAGTTAATGCTTAAAATTCGTAATATGTTTGAATAGTCAAATATTCAGACTGAACTACACAATAATGTAATAAAGACTTTCAGCAGTGCAGTATGTTAATGGATCAATGCATTATGCCATTAAATGTGGCTGCTATCCTCACATGAAACCATTATTTGATTTTTAGAACTAAAATTCAATGTTTGATGCTATATACCTTTCCAAATATTTATTGTATTAAACATTATTCCAACTTAAATAGGTCCAGAATTATCACTGCTTGGATAATGTACTCAAGGATCATCAATAGGTGATTATGTTGATCCAGAGTGTGTGGAACAGTGTGTGCCGGTATGTGAGTTAGCGGTTTTTCCAGCAGCAACATCAGCAGTCTGTCGCGGAGTACGCCAGCCACGGCCGCCGGCGCGCCGCCTGCGCCGTTTGCACCATCTCTAATAGCCCGCTTGCCGCCCCATTACCGGTAAGACTTAATCATTTGGGAACATGGGCATAGCCACACTGGCTCTAACATATTTAAATAAAAAAAATACCGTTGGAGGGCGGGCAATGATGTAAAAAATATAGATTCGTGATATGCTCGCAAAAAATCGAAAAAAGGGTTCTGAATGCAGTGACAGCACACATACACATAATTCGAATGAGCGTACATTTACCTAAACAAAAGAGTACGAACTGTACTCTATTCGGCGGTTCATTTTTGAGGTACGGGTGGCGTATCTACCTTTATATATACAGAATATCATTGAGGGTGGGGGCATAGGTTCATTGTTACCCCACCCTGAGTCCAAGACTGGCTACAGTCATGTGAAAACAAACAGCACATTATAATACATTTAAACAAACAAACATTCTAAATATGTTTTTATAATATAAGTGTGGACTAACTTGGCGGGTCGATGAGAAAAGCGTAGGACCAAAATAACTGGAGTAAAATGAGAGACACCTATGTCTAGCAGTCCACTGTGATAGTTTGAAGAGTAAGAGAAACATGTTGGTTCAGTGCATGTTAGGTAGTAACTCAATGGTAATGATCATAAAATTTACACGCACTGTACCTATGTTTGGCATTTAAATATTAAGTAATGGAGCTATGCAAAAAGCATATCTATAATACCTTCTATAGAAATAGTCTTATGTTAGATATCCACTCAGACATACATGTCCATCAAATAAATAGAAATATATTACAGCAACCATTAAAATCTGACCAGTGCTATTAATCTCTGGAATCTATAAACAATAAGAGCCGTAACTCGCCATGCGAACCCAGCTCGAATGGTGGTGTTAGTAGCTTGGCTAGTGATTTCAAACAAACGCTGTAGCCGTTACAAATACCGTTCTATTTTCAAAGTTATATTCAAAGTATAACATGTAATGTACTACAGGGTCCAGTGGCTGGCGCGGGTCTCCCCCTAGCGGCACCGACGCCTACGCCGGCGGCTCCGACGCATTTACCACATTCACTAGCTCCCGTGCCTACAGTGCCAAGCATCAGCTCAAGTGCCAAACCGCCCGCCCACTGGGGGGTAACGTGAGTATTCAGACGCCTATCGATACGTTCAATGAGATTACTTATAAATATACTGCACAAGGCCGCCATGGCTCACGCACAATGGTCCACAGCACTGATTACTGAAACCAACCTTACTAACATAGAACAACAACATACTGCAATTAAGTTTCTTTAGCACATTTATCAACAGCTTTTTAAATTTAATATACACAATTAATCAATGATCGTTTATTTAATTACTCAGGAAAGGCAACGTGTTAAGTTTCTAAAAAGATGCTTTCTGAATATAGTGCAAAATTTATATGAGAGGTAATAATTTATGTGTATTTAATAACATGATATACATAAATACTCTATATTATATTTAATTTTATTCAAAGTGCTACTTGATCAGCAGTGGAGAATGATTTAATTATCATAGGAATCAGAAAACCCATGCCTTCTTTGAGAACAGTTTTTTACATTTATTTGATCTTTGATTGATATATATTATGAAATTTGAAATGAAAAAAACAGAATACGAAGTGTCAGTGTTCTTTCCTACAGTGACGGAATGTTCTCATTCCTTAAATATTTTTTTGTATTTTATATATATATATATAGGTAATTTGAATAGCTGAACATATAAATATACGATGTGTTTGTGTTGTTTCCAGCAGGCCGACGGGTGCGGAGCGCACGAGCGGGTTTGCGCCGGCGCCCCCGCTGTTCGGTGCTCCGTTGGCGCCGCCTAACCCCAATCCCTTCTCTGCAGAATCGCTGTTTCAATCAAGTATGTTACATAGCTATAAGAATATTTTTTAACGTGTCCCTTGAATACAATAATATCAATGAATTGTAAAAGAATACACTGTAAAGAAATAATATGTAATTGCCCCAGCCCAAGCCCAAGTGATCAAGCTTAGTATTTTTATGTAGATAGATAGTTGTGATTATATGAATTTGTATGTTGTCATTATTAGTAGTCAGCTTTTTACTTATTACTCGTTCTTCCATATAAGAAAGCAATACAGCTATTACATTGAATGTAAATATTCTTTCAACATTGCTGGTAAAACTGTGAAGGTCATCTGCGTCACCAGCAGTTGTCAAGTTCTAAACAAAATGTTTCAAAGAAACAACATTCAAACTTGTCAAAA
Organism: Leucinodes orbonalis; assembly: GCA_019425675.1. NCBI lineage: Eukaryota > Metazoa > Arthropoda > Insecta > Lepidoptera > Crambidae > Leucinodes > Leucinodes orbonalis. Next base: position 162,105 of record PQWD01002122.1, on the reverse strand, counting down.
TTCAAACTCACTAATTCCATCTATTCTTGAAGGCACTCAGTTATAAAATTATGTAACTAAATATTCTTACTGTACTGTGATATTAACTATGGTCAAAATATATCTAAAATTGGTTATTTTTTAAGGGACCTTTGCCTTTTGTATATAAATCTCGTCCATTAGTAACATGACACGGTCCACCAGGCCCTGGCGCGGATCTGCTGCGGCGCGAGTTGGACAACCGGTTTCTAGCAGCGGCGGGCGCGGTGGGGTCTGGCGGCGTTGGCGTGCGCACCGAGCTCCACCACCATCAGCACCAGCACACGCACGTGCATCAGCATCCGCCGCATCAGCCGCACGCGCCCCATCCGCCGCACGCGCCCCATCAGCCGCACGCGCCGCATCAGCCCCACGCGCCACATCAGCCCCACGCGCCACACCAGCCACACGCGCCACCACCCCACCCACATCACCAGCTGCTAGTGCCGCATGCGCCTCTGGTAAATTAATATTTTGATGAAATCGATATATTTATAAAAGCAAACGGACAACCCTGTAATCTTGGATAACCACAGGTGCAAGGAGGTTCTGATCTAGCAATTTGACTTATTGGGGTGACAAACAATAAAAAATCTATTGTAACTGGTTTCATGGCAGTCCAAGGGTTAACTTAGGTACTCACAAGACAATATTCTGTGATTTTTCATCTCAAGGAATTTGCTAACAAGTCTTAAATTTTTCGTAGGATTAATTTCATGACGAAATCGACCTGTTGTGTGAACCAGATACATCTGGAACGGATCGGCGTTTTTGCGATTTTGTTCAGTATGAAATGCGTACTTAATCTTCGTAACACAACGAATTAAGTCTCAACAGCTAGGATATATTAAATGGACTACAGGCATACAAAAAGCTCGTCTAGTCTGCTGGAGCACCTCGGAATTAGTAGCAACTCCGTCAGTTAAACTGTGGTGTCCGAGTTAAACCACGTCAGAGGAAAACACGTTAAATTCTTTTAGGAACTTTTACACCTGGTATACTCCTAGCAAGTTACCTATGCAATATTACAGTACAGTATTTACAAATTAATTTAAAAAAATATAATTTCAAAAAATATTCGTAATAGATCCAAAAATAATTGTTGATACGAATACATTTGAAGTGGTGATATGACTTAATTTCTTATTCACTTGTTTCAGTTCAAAGATATGGGCAAAATGACTTCATTATATCGGACAGGTTTGGGCCTCGGATACCCGTACTCGTCTAGTTTGCTGCATCCCGCAGCACCGTATGTGCCTCCTGCGCCGCTCACCACATATGCGCCTAAGGTATACTCATATTATACTTCATTACACGTAACCAAATCAAAAAATCTAGTCAAATTAGATTTCTCAAATAGGACTTATGAGTATTTGACACGCATAAAAGTTTTTCAATACATTTTTAATTGATTTCTGCTGTAAAATTCTATAATTTTACTGAGAAAAATCCAGCAAGAACCATTTTAGCTACACTAAAAAAATAACAACATTGTATTATTGTACATACAAACATTCTAAATAATTCTAAAATAATAAATAAAATAATAAATTCTAAAATTAAATAGTCTAAAAAATTGTCTGTAACCAAAGAACTGTTTTTTTTCCGATGTTAGTTACATCTCCCTCTCTCTCTCTCTCGCTCTGGCTTTGGGATTTAGGCCTGAAGTTAATTTTGAATTGCTTAAATGTAAAAACAAAATATTACCAATAATTTATATATTTTTAGATCTGAAAATCTTTTACATTTTTACAATTAATAAAATACTGGAATTACAACTAGGTATTACAACAGAGCGTTTCATTCAAATGTAGTTAGTACTTGTAGAAAATTCAACATCCCACTTTACTCTCATCCATAACTTTAGATTTAATCCATCATCACATCATAATTTTTATTCTTGTTTTTGAGCTAGCTAATGAAAATGTATAATGATGTAATACGCATTTATACAATCTAAATTTTCATTATCTAGCTTGAGTTAGTTGATAAGTTTTCAAATTTCTATCTATAACCTTTTCTTTACTGTCAAGCTTAATGCTTTATATATAATGTTTTATGTTGCTCTGTAATCATTAACCCTTCGACGCATCATTTTAACAGCCCGTAGTGTCAGCCGCAAGCGAGTCCGTCACTAAACCACCACCACGCCATGCTCCTGCGGTAGGTTTCCTATTTAGCACTTAATAATGCATGATTTTAATACTTTTGAGTTTGAAATTTCGATAATACTTCATCGCTAAAATCTTGATTAGAATAAAAACGAATATATGTATTCTTTTCAGAAAACTGGAAAATGGAACGCGATGCACGTAAGGATCGCGTGGGAGATCTACAATCACCAGCAAAAAGAGAAATCGGGTGGCAATCCTGTGGCGCCAGGTGGTGCAGTCGACAAGGACAAGCTACGCGCATTCCCCGCGCCGGCGCCACCGCCGCCCTCCGCGTACCGCTCACCCTACGATCTACCGCCACCGCCTTACCTGCCGCACCATCCGCACCTAGGTACCGTCCGATACGAGGACGCGCGCAACGTCGGCCTAGTCAGCGCACCTCTAGTGGCACCACTGACCGAGGCTTGCGCGTTTCAGGCGTGTCGCCATTCGGTCGGTACGGTCCGGCCGCGTACCCAGGCGCGCCTACTGCGTTCGGGCTGTCCGCGTACGGTCGCGAGCTGGCGCTGTCGCAGTCGCTGCACGGCGTGCACCACGCGGCGCCGCTGGGCGCGCTGCACGACGCGTGGCGCGCGCGTCCACCCGCCGCCGTCGCCGCCGAGGCGCGCCGCGACCATGAGGAGCGCGAGCGCGCGCGTCGCGAACGTGACGAGCGGGAGCGCCGCGAACGTGACGAGCGCGAGCGCCGCAAAGCGCGCGACCGTGACCTGGAGCGCGCGCGCACCCGCTCGCCCCTCCGGAACGGCGCGCCCGATCTCAAGGAAGAGCGCAAGGAGCCGCCGAGACACGCGCCGCCCACGCTGCCCGCCTACCGCGCCGCCGCCCTGGACCCCTACCGCCCCTTCGACCCGCTGCAGCACATGCGGTTCGCGCCGCTGGTGGAGGCCGCCATCCGCGCCGAGGAGGACCGCGCCAAGATGCTGAGCGCGTACGCGCACCACCAGCAGCTGAAGGCGAGCCCGCTGCTGCACCGCGCGCTGCCGCCGCACGGGCCGCTGCCGCCGCTGGGCGCGCACGCGCCGCTCGCGCCACTCGCGCCCCCCATCGCGCCGCTGGCGCCGCTCGACCTGCTCAAGAAGGAGGAGCCGCGATGATAGCGATGCGACACCTCGCACGCCACCGCCGCCGCCGCCCGCTCTGCATTACAGTAGTGTAAACGACGTCGCAAGTGAGACTACCACTTATTTAATGTATATCGTTTCGCATTATCGGTTTAGAAAATTATTTATTGTAACGTCGCTTGCCGAACGACGGTCGCTAGTCCCGTTCGCCCCTGAGCCGTCTCGTCGTGTGCGTTAGTGTAATGTCAAGTGTAGGTAGTGGAGTGCGAGCGAGTGAGGCGAGACGGCGTCGCAGGAGGCCCGGTCGGAGGGCGGTGCGGGCGCGCTCCCTCGGAATGTGCAATATAGGACGAGAACACTGGCGCTCGTCGCCGCCGCCCTGTACACTACTGCTTGTTTATTTACTTGGAAATATCTATCGAGTTGTTATTGTGACCATTATTAGTTAATTATACATCAAATTGCTGATTATGTGAAGGATACGATTAACAGAATCGCTATCAATATAATTATACATATTTATATATACTTATAAATAAAATGTAAATATTAGTATGTAAATTAGTGTTATAATATAGAATTGGTTTATTTAACGTCATACAAAAGAAAAATCCCATAAATTATTATTGTATCGGGAGTTATGATTTAGACTTCCGTTAAAAATCTCATAATGGTTTTTCGATTGTACCAGTGGAGTTTTATTTATTTATTTATACTCCATAACTAGAGGACATGATCAGTTGAACTAACACAATACAGTCTATAATGGATAGTGGTTGATATTTCATTTTAATGCATTTAAAGTATGTGATATTATTGTAACGTGAATTACATTTTGTCTGACTTCAAAGTAGTTGTCTTGTCAGATTGATCAAATTATTATAACAGTATGTTGATTAATTGTAAAATACCAGTAATTAGCAATATTTGTCTCAAATGCGAGCAATAAATTTATTATTAATACTTGGATATTGGTTATAGAATGCCTAATGTATTGTTATTTATCCTTTACGTGCCATTCAAATACCGTTGAAACATTGAGTCAGACAAAATTGAACTAAATTAAACTGTCATAAGGGAAACCCAGATATTTGTGTTATTAAATCTCGAAGGACATGTCAGAAATGTATTATAGTTTACAAAATCATTCTGTATACTAAAAGGTAATGGAAGCTTGGTGCGATTCAGAAAATACCATTAAAACTTTTGATTTTTATACCAATATGATTTTTTTTCCACCTCTACACTACATAGAACCTCCAACATAAAAAATAATAACAAGATTAAAGAATTTATTATCAATAAAAATAAATTGCCTTCTTTTTAATGACAAATTTAAAACCATTCTTAGAATGTTCATTTTTGTATTACAACTAAATTTTCCTCTATAAAATTTTTTGAGGTCACCCTTATTTTCATGCAGACCAGAATACATTTGTACCGTAATCTTATTAATCGATGAATTTTTCATAATTTCTTATAAGAAGATTCAAAAGTTGAAGATGATTAGTTAGCTTTATGGTCATCAAATTATCTCAGCCATACTTTTCTGTTACCGTTTTTCACCCTTACAAAGAACTTTTAATGTTCAATGCCAAACACATGATATTGCATGTATATCAATCTAAATTTAAAGACAAAAAAAAGTGCCCACTCAGCATTATGCCGAGGTACTTATAAAGCCTACTACAAACAAATAACATAGGAACCCTTAGTTGTGTGAATTGGCTGTGCCGTGATAAGACGGTCGAAAATAACCATACAGACTACGAAGAATTAAGATTTGTATCTAATTACAATTCAAAATTGTTAATTTGTAATGTGTGTATTTAAAGACATGCCAATAATCCAAAAGCTGCTGTTATAAAATGGAGAAATAAGACACCTTTATACATGATCAGTCTGGTCTCTTCTCTCTCTTCAACCTATTGCAGTCCACTGCTGGACATAGGTCCCCCCATTTTGCGCCAGACATCCCAGTCCTCCGCCTTTCTCATCCAGCTTCCACAGGCGACCTTCCGCAAGTCGTCGGTCCATCGGGCCGGAGGGCGTCCTACGCTACGCTTGCCAAGACGCGGTCTCCACTCCAGAACTCGTCTGCTCCAACGACCATCGGTTCTGCGACATACGTGACCAGCCCACTGCCACTTCAACTTGCTGATCCGGCGGGCTATGTCGGTGACTTTAGTTCTCTTACGGATTAAATCATTTCTAATCTTATCCCTAAGAGAGACTCCAAGCATAGCTCGCTCCATTGCGCGTTGAGTAACTTTGAACTTATGAACCAATCCCGCAGTCAGTGTCCATGTCTCAGCTGCGTATGTTAGCACGGGTAGGACGCATTGCTCAAAGACTTTTGTCTTTAAGCATTGCGGAATAGTTGACGTTAGGACATGACGTAGCTTACCGAATGCCGCACAGCCAACTGAATCCTCCTACTAGCCTCCCTCTCGAAGTTATGCCGGCCAAGTTGGATGGTTTGGCCTAGATAGATATACTCCTGCTCAACCTCGAGACGGACGCCATCGACGCATATCGGTTGTGGCATGACACTACTGTTGAACATGACTTTCGTCTTGTCCAAATTCATGCCAAGCCCAACTCGTCGGGAAACCTGGCCGGGAAATGCTCAGTCTGGTAACCTTCGTGATTTCCAAAGTAATTAACGCATATGGCTAGCGATTTTTTATAGGTTTTAATCTCGCTCAATTTCATTCTTGCTAGCCATGCGTCCGTGGTGAGTGAGCAGGTATGACCCTTACCCACTGTAAAGCGTCGAGAAAATCTCATTTAGTGTTGCCACCTTAGTTTTAGGAATGGGGCTTTTTGTGATATTAAATAGGGCTAGATAAGATAAGATATGTAATAAAAATGCTGAAATATTCATGTCATGAAGCCGCTTTTTACAGAGCTTCAGAAAAACGTCTTCATGACCAATGAAATAGCAAAACAGTACTTCAGCGCAGGGTCATCTTTCGTGAATCGTACTATACCCATAGGCCACATGTTTTAGTATTGCAACATGGTAATTCAGTCCTCAACTTACGAAGCTTTAACCATGGTTTACCGACGAGTCCATTTCTTGATGATTCTCTAAACAAAAAAACTTTTGTTTAAAGAATCATCAAGTTGCATTCTATGACAGGTATTGGATGAAATGGAATTCTCTCGACTTTTAACACAGGATTGTCCGAAAAGAAAGATGATTCCGTGATTCGGAAGGCACGTTAAGCCATTAGTCCCGGCTAGGTATATTTTTAGGCAGAGCACCCACGTACCTAAACTCCCACGCACGTAGTGTTATATACTTTTTGGACACAAGTACTGTCATCCGCGTAGCAATGGAAGCCAATTATGAATGTAACATTATTGCTATGCAGAAGAAAAAGCGTTGGCGATAACACAGCCTTGACCACCAGAACCCAAAGGTTTAGAGACCGAACGTGCACCGTCAACGACGACCTTGAAGCACCGGTCTGTTAGGAAGCTAGTGACCCATTTGCTTAGACTCTCAGAAAACCTATAGGAAGGAATCTTAGAAAGAGTGCTTTAGACCAAACCCTATGTACTGCTTTCCAAAGCCATGGCTCACCTGTACGTCAAGTACACAAAAGATCTACACTGCACGACGGTCGTGCCACGACCATTATGAAACCCGCACTGTCTGTCGGTCACATAAAAGCTGTCCTCCTCCATCCTCAAGGTAACGCAGAAGTTGGTTATTAAAGATAGATTCCATGATTGATTTGTTGGGGAAAGATGTAAGGCTTTAAGCCTATAATTGGAGGGATCCGAGCGATCGTCTTTTTAGGGATCGGTTGCACTGATGTTTTGGATATATCAACAGGCGTCACATTGAGCTAAAAGTTTAAGTTAAACTAAGAGTGAAACGTAGAGCGGTTTAATAGGAAAATGATTCTTGCTGGCACTTTGAATCTCAGCGGGAGCGTTATCGAATATCGATTATCTTAGATTATGTAGCGTCACAAATTCCGAAACAAGGGTGTTTATCCGACATATAAAATGCCTATTGATCTACTTAAATATAAGCTTATTTGAACATATGTCAAGACAACCTGAGATAGATGTGTCAAATAGGTACGAAAAAATTTATAATTTGTGTGAGCTATTGCGCTGCCAAAACCATTAGTTATTACCTACACATAGTTATGTAAAGGTATATCCTAAAAAATCCCGTTACATTATTCATCTAATATGTAAAAGCCAGTAGTATAGTCAAAATATTCAGCCCGATGCACAGCGGGTTAGGTGGATGAAGAAGTCTCTCACATTTGTTTGTCAGGCAGTTGTATTTTTCAATCGCGACCAAAAAAATATTAGTTCTTTTCTACGACACGCTGATATTAGCCAATCAAAATACTATTCATATGCAGACAAGCGCAGGCATAAGTTAGTGTGTTAATAAAATTTGTTATTAACCCGCCTCGAGTGATACATGTTCACATTTTGGTTTAATTGATTTTTTTTTCATGAATATTGTAGCTTATATATTTACAGTTTCTTTTTGTTAAAATTGCTGTTATTTTGTTTGTTTTGAATTGTATTCTAAAATTCTTGGATGGTAGGCCTGGTGTCCTGAAACTCAGGGTAAAACCTAGTTAAAGCACTAATCTCTCACAGGTTTACTGGTGTTAACGTAAAAAAGTAATCATTATGTAAAACTGTTTGAGAAAAATAAATTATAACTATTATATAGAACAAACTGATACAACTGAAACAGTCAGCCAATGTTTATTTTCCCATGTAAAGCCAATGATGCACCTTTAATATGTTATCAATGGTTTTAAAATGTTGTTGCAATAAAACAGTGGTGATGCTTAAATTATATATTTCTATTGCTATAAGGATCTATATATGACATTTTCATTTTAATAAATAATAACAATCAGCTACTATTTCAAATCAATTACTTTATTTAATAATAAATTACTTCCTGTACCATATTTGAACTGTCTTCATCCTTTTAACTTTTTCTGTAACTGAAGGACTCCATAAAGTAAAGCTTCGGCAGTAGGTGGACATCCAGGCACATATAAATCAACAGGAACTATTCGTCACAGCCCTGTAACATTTTGAATTATTAATAATTACTGTAGTTTCTTTGATATAGCCAACTATTAACTAAGAAAGAATTCAAGTATTACATTTAGAAGGATCACAAATTTAGTTTAATTAATTGTTTAACCTCCATGGATGGATATATCCAATTTGTAATTTTATTTAGCTAGGAGGCCTCTTAAACAACGACTGCAAGAGCTCTCGACTCTCAACAACAACTTGTGAACATCAAATAATATGAATTAAAAGATTGCTCAAACTCGATTCTATATTTCTCTCCGCGTAGTTCATATATCTGTCATATTTTATTGAATATAGAAAAAATGAAAATCATGTCAATCGGTCGCTCAGTTTTGTAATGAAAATAGACACAAATAAAAAGGCAAGAGACACACTTTCGCATTTTAATAGTTATTAGTACTCGTAGATATCTATCATGTTTTAACAAGTTTTTGTTGAATAACCCGAATTGTGCTATCCTTTATCAGTTGGATGATTCATTGAATACTTGTTCGGACTTGTTAAGTACGATTGAGCGTCGAATGAGATTAACGAGTTTATGCATGTTTGTTTTATTCCTGTCGGTGCACACATAGATAGCACTTCTATATAAAAAATGTAATATTTATTTTATTATCATTGTGGTCTCGCGCGCAATAGATAAGCACTACGATGAGTCCACTTTACCAACTAATGAAGCATTTGTTGTCTTACGTGAGGTTTATTAAAAAAGAAAATATGTGAAGAACTATTATTTGCTAAAATTTAGAGACCGATACAAAAGGTGAAACCATATTCAATACATTGGAAAAGTTTTGTGATGAAAAGGAGATTCCTTTGAAAAATATCATTTCAGTGGCTACGGATGGTGCCATAAAGGCTTCATAGCGTACTTAAAAAATAAAATTCCAGATGTTCTTGGTGTACATTGCGTTATTCATAGACAACATTTAGTTGCTAGAAACTTAAGTGAAAAACTATTTCAATCACTGCAATATGTCATCAAAGCAGTCAATAAAATCCGCAACAGCTCTTTGAATGATAGATTATTTCATCAGCTTTGTGTTACTAATGACGAGGATTTCAACCGTTTGTTGTTTCATACTGAAGTTCGTTGGCTATCAAGAGGCAATTGTCCGACTCGATTTTACAACCTGTTTGACTCTGTTATAGAGTTCTTGGAAACTAAAGATACAGAATTGCACGACAAGATGAGCTTGTTGTTGAACATCAAAAAATGATATAGCTTACATGACAGACCTGTATAAATTGTTCAACGACATGAATCTCCAACTGCAAGGCGATAAACTTAATTTAATTAAAACAAATAACGTCGTCGTAACAAATGCTTCTACACAAAAAGAATCTGGGCACACGTGAGTTTCACAATTTTCCAAATTTATCAGTATCATGCAGTAACGACGAATTGTTTGCCTACTGCCAACATTTGGAAAACCTCCACATTGACTTCACCGAACGATACCAGGACATTTTGAACTCGGAAATACCAGACTGGGTGTTGGATCCGTTTTCAAATGTCAACACAGTAATGTCACCTCAGCTGGAAGAAGAACTTATAGAATTGACAACAAACGAGGAAATAAAAATCAAGTTCAAAAATGGTTACCACGAATTTTGGCTACAAAAACCGATCCCGCAATTGTACCCTGGATTGTGGTCAATCGTTCAACGATTCTTGATAGCATTCCCATCGTCATATTTGTGTGAACTTGGATTTAGTGCTGTGACAACACTGCTTACTAAAAAGCGAAATCGTTTGCTTGTTACCGAACGTGGCGACTTGCGACTGTTCTTGAGTAAATTGGAACCTGATATCAACAAACTTATTAAACAGCATCAGATTCATCCTTCACATTAGTTTTTATATAAGGATTGATTATTTTAGTTATATTTTTAATAAAAGATACTCTGTTTTAATACTATAAAGTTGCGTTTCACTAATCATTCTTATTGGCAGGTGGAGCCCGTAAGAGTTAACTTGAGTCCTTAAGAGCCGTTGTATGTTACCTACTGCGCTCAGTTTCAAGTTGTAGGTTATAGTAAAAGTTTCGTTTAGAATTCTCCGTTAATATACATGTATAGGTCACAATAATTAATTAATTCAATTTGAAGTTAAAGTGGTTTTTAAATAGGTGAAAAAATGGGGGCGCTAAAAAAATATTTATTCTCAAAGTGGGCAGTAGACAAAATAAGTTTGGGAACCACTGATTTAGTGTATGTCTTATACCAATATTCTACATTAGATCATCATCATCATCATTACAGCCCAATTATGTCCACTGCTGAACGAAGGCCTCCCTAATGATTTCCACGCGGACCGATCCCTTGCAGTTGACATCCATCTGCTACCCGCCACCTTAACCAGATCATCCGTCCATCTGGTTGGGGTCGGCCTACGCTTCGCTTTCCGTTACGTGGACGCCACTCGAGAACCTTTCCGCCCCATCGGCCATCGGTTCTACGCACTATGTGCCCTGCCCACTGCCACTTCAACTTGCTAATCCTCTGGGCTATGTCGGTCACCCTAGTTCTCCTACGGATATCATCGTTTCGGATTTTATCGCGTAGGGAGACACCTAACATAGCCCTCTCCATAGCACGCTGAGCAACCTTGAGTCTATTCAAGAGACCCTTAGTGAGCGACCACGTTTCGCTTCCGTATGTCATAACTGGCAACACACACTGGTCAAAGACCTTCGTCTTGAGACACTGAGGTATTTTGGACGAAAAGATCTGCCTTAACTTCCCGAACGCTGCCCATCCTAATTGGATTCGACGAGAAACCTCCTTCTCGAAGTTGGACCTACCCATTTGGACTACCTGTCCCAGGTACACATATTCGTCAACAACTTCGAGGACAGAACTTCCAACTGATATCGGTATAGGTACGACATGGGCATTAGACATGACTTTCGTCTTGTCCATGTTCATTTTAAGACCACCTGTTGAGAAGCTACATAGATAATAATAATAATCCTGGCCGTTTTCGACCACAGCGACCGAAATACTGGAGCAGCTCATTCTTATTGCCCTGCCCTCTGGTGACTCGCATAACCAATTTTGTGCGTAAAGGTGCGAGCACACTTCGGGCAAGTCAACACACCCACCGACAAAGTGATAGGTGGGAGCTCTCTCTCTCTCTCATTAGATTTGTTATTGATGAGTAATCTCTTTACAAAACTCATGGTTTCTATTATTTATATACCTATATTATTTATTTTCAGTTAGTTCCAGTATTCATATACTTCCAAACCAAAAATCCTCAAGCAGTTTGCTGCCTTATCAAAGAGCTTCTGCAGTGAAAGTAACCACCAATAAAATGGGTATATTTTAAAAAAATATATTTTTAAATTTAAACAATTAGCCCGCAGCTTTGCTTTTAATTCGGGGTTACACGATTCCCTTTCCCGGTTACGAAAACAATATTGTTTCACGATGTTGTAAATGATATTATACATCTTTCCATCGATGTTTAGTTTTCTTCCTTGAAAGGTGTAAAGTTCCCCCCTGTTCCGTCTTTGAAGGCTTTGGGGACCGAATTCCGAAAAAAGTGATGCAGTATTCTTTTGTTAGTGACAATAATTCACATAACAATTACAAGCATTCAATGTTAAACATTGTGAAATTCTCATAAATTGCAAAATGCATACTAACTTCCACCCTTCATGTTAAGGAAGTGGGTCAAATTAGACAAAAGTAGCCTATGTCCTTCTCCAGGTCTTCATCTATAATCAAAATCTGTTTAGCCCTTTAAGCGTGAAAGCTTAACAAACAGAGTTACTTTCGCATTTATAATATACATAAGTATGGATTATGATACTACTTTCATTATAAATTATTATTCATTTCAAGTATTTTCATTTTTCTTTGCCAGCTTAGTACATTAAAATAAAATAAAATCTATTAATTTAACCATGACTTCATATATGTATACATAATAAAGAAGCATATTTACCTAACAACAGAGTAAGAGTAATGGTAGTATCCTCCACCATTAGCACAGCTGCCCATAGAGATAACCCATCGTGGATCAGGCATTTGATCATAAACTTTCCGCAAAGCTGGTGCCATCTTGTTTGTGAGTGTACCAGCTACAATCATGACATCTGACTGACGAGGGGAAGCTCTGAATACCACTCCATATCTGAAATCATGCAAAATATATTTAATTAAATATATTGTAAGTCTTAACCACCCATTGATAAACAAGGAAAACTCCAGAAAACAATAGTTTTTTGTAAGACTAGCTAAGCCCTGCATTGTTAGATTGTCTCCCACAGTAAAACATAACCTAAAATGGCTTTTTTAAGTCACGTAAAAGAGCGCTGCTCACATTAACATTACATTATTATTCCAATTAAACAGTTTTTTCCAGTAGTAGCCTAGTAGATAATACTAAGCTAGTAGTTTTTCCTTCTTACATCATCTACCTTCCAAAAAAAACCGTTCAAATCTGTCCAGCTATTTCAGAGATTACTCTGAACAAACAGACAAATGAAAATAAAGACAAAAAACAATTAATAATGGTGTCTGTACCATATGTATATTCATAACCATGTCGAAAATAATAAAAACTGGCCAAGCGCGAGTCGGAGTCTCATGTGGAAGGTTCCGCAGCAGCAAGTACTATTTTTACATAATATAAATATGACTCAACTTTTAACTTTGGAAGTGTCTCTCGCGCAAACTATTCAATTTATAAAAAAATTATACAAGAAACATCAATATCATTTTTTAAGATCTACACATTGATACCCCACATGTGGGGTTACGATGAAAAAAATTTTTTCAGCTTCAGTTCAATGTATGGGGAACCCCAAAATATATGAATTTTTTTTCAAGTTTCTTATATAAACCTAATAGTTACACAGAATACATATACATACAAAGTTTGAATAGTTTAGTGCTTATATTTTTGGAGAAAAGTTTTCAAAACTCTAAAAATGGTTATTTCAATATGAAAAACAGACACTCTAATTTTATTAAAATGTATAGATTTAACTGCAATAATATAGGAGCAGTTATGTAATAAACCTATATCAAATAACTAATACTTATTTTAAGAAAATATTTAAAATCTAGATGAGAGAAGGCAATCAAATTAGTAACTAACATAACTAGCCTTAATGAGCATGATGATTTGGCAAGTTCTCAATGGAATAACAATTCTATAAAATCATAGGTAAATTTGTTTGTTTTTTTTAGATAGATTTGTTAATAATGACAACAGATGTATAATAATGGTAATTAAATAATAAAATAGAAACACTAATAAAATCCATATAAGTAATTTTGTGCAGCAAAATTATGTTTATATTTTTAGTTATTTACCACAAAAAAGCACACTAAATTTTCATCAATTGCAATAATTGGAATCAAATAAATGAATTAACAAAAATCACAAAATAAAACCAATGCTGTTTTCTGCTGACAAACAATACTCCTAAGTAAGCAGTCTAGCTTACCTGTCCATATCATAACGGGGGGCTGCAAAGTGCATCATCTCTACAGCACAACAAGCCAAGCCGAAAGTCATTGGCCAAATGGAACCCTTCCTTCCCCAATTAAGCAAGTCGTCAAGGCGAGCGACTGCGTACTCTGCCATATTTGAAGCATCTTGAAATGGTGAATAAGGGCGTTTTTCGTTCGGGTTCGGTGCAGGTAAATGGGTCTGCCTGATTTGGTCTACTATTGGAACAATAGTTCCTTTTTTCACGATCGAGAGAGCAGAGTTAGGCACTGCAGCTCCCAGAGCTTTTAGAGCTAGCATTTTAACCTGAAAAGTAACAATTTTTTTTGAGTTGATGATGAGCATAGTAAATACTGAGTAGTTCCTATCGTAGCAATTACACGGAAAAACTCTTAACAACACTTACAAATTAGTACATGTATCCAGAGATAAGGTAAATAAAAAACACTTTAATCTTACGAATAGAAAACGATACAAAATTTACGTAATTATGACAGAGCAGTGTTGCCACCTGAGTTTTAGAAAAAGGGCTTTTTGGGGTGTCAAAAAGGCCTAGATTGAGGGTCAAAAGATTTTCTGTCCCAAAAATGCTAAAATCATCATGTCAAGAAGGAGAAGAAGTTTTTTTTAGCTCGTCTAAAAAAAAGGTCAAATCTTCATAATTTGGTAATATTTTCAAGACAGTGAAAAAGTCACTCAACGCGCAATGGAGCGAGCAATGCTTGGAGTCTCTCTTAGGGATAAGATAAGAAATGATTTAATTCGTAAGAGAACTAAAGTTACCGACGTAACCCGCCGGATCAGCAAGTTGAAGTGGCAGTGGGCTGGTCACGTATGTCGCAGAACCGATGGCCGTTGGAGCAGACGAGTTCTGGAGTGGAGACCGCGTCTTGGCAAGCGTAGCGTAGGACGCCCTCCGGCCCGATGGACCGACGACTTGCGAAAGGTCGCTGGTGGAAGCTGGATGAGAAAGGCGGAGGACCGGGATGTCTGGCGCAAAATGGGGGAGACCTATGTCCAGCAGTGGACTGCAATAGGTTGAAGAGAGAGTGAAAAAGAGCTATATTGATCTTTTCGGGCTAGATCGTTAAAAAAAGGAGTTCACCAATGCTAAAAAGTGCTAGATCTAGTTACAAAAGGGCTAAGGTAGCAACACTGTGACAGAGCAGGGTTGCCAACTAGAGATGGGTGATAAATAACGTCGCAGTAAAAATCACTGTGATCAGCTAACTAAAGTAATCACTGTGATCTGTTTGTCGTTACACGTTCCGTCCGAGTATACGCAAGCAATCGCCCCTAGCCCGCGCGGAGCGGAATAGATAATGCGATAGAAAGAGACAGCACAATAACATACCACAGATCTAAGTTAAATTAATAACGGTGGATTATATGTTTAATGTGTCATGAATCATGATATTTTCATTCAGGAGATAAATTATTTTAAATAAAACTTTAAAGTTTTGAAATTACAATCATATCTAAGTGTTATCATGCAAGTAGTTGATTTAAAAATTAATTATAATGTAACTTTCAAATCATTGTTAAAAGTTAATTCAAAATAATAAACACGCTACATTTTAATGGTCTGTGAAAACAGCTTACTATTTTGAAAAATACTTGCATCATTAGGCTATTTGACTGATTTTGAAAAACTTTTAAATTATTCATTGGTATATGATTAATACATTACATTAATATTTCAGCGATATTTGCATTACTTTTTGTAAAATATCATATTTAAATTTAAATTTTTTTTCGCGCTAAAACGCTGTTATTGTAATGGCGGATACCATATGATCTGCGTGACGTCACACGCAGGTAAACAATTTGCCAAAGCATACGTTAAGTTGATAAGTTCGTTTAAAATATAAATTCTTTTAATTTACTAGGACAAAGGGTGTATAAATTGTGTGTAGTGCCACAATGTAAAAAATACATCTATAAAACAGCACTTTATCTCATACTAATGCCTTTATGAGTGAAAGTATTTCAGAAATATTTTATTTGTACAGTTATATGAAATAAGTAAACATCTATTTTTGTAGAACAAAATTATATACTTAACCTATTCCTATACCTTTTAATTAAGAATAAGTTGTTTCAATAATATTAACTAAAATAGTAAAAAATGTTTTACCCAGCCTTCATTATTAAATTTCCGATGGAAAAAAGATACAATTACCTAATATATGAAGTACAAAATGGGCTTCAGTTCAAAGATACTTTTTACTGTTACGGCGGTGCCAAGTAATTCAGCGACCCTGATCATCACCTGCATATCACCCTGATTACCACTTCAAAAACACCAAAAAGACAGAGAAACCACTACTGATCCCATTATAATGGTTGATAAATCTATTTAAGTAACAGTGAAAGCAAATGTCCATTACATGAGCAATTTTGGTATCTCACTATCATAAGTAAATTGTTTTTAACTAATATCCCAATAATAGCTAGTTTTTAAACCATTTATTGTTAATATAAACCAACAATTTAAAAAAAAACCCACATCATTCAGACAAAACAATCATTATTATGGCTTGTCCACTAATTAACTTGGAAACTCTTATTAGAAAATGTATGTACCTATTTTGATAGTTAACTTAATCAATGATTAATTCATCATCATCATCATCATCATCATCAGCTCATTAAACGTCCCACCGAGGCACGAGCCTACCCGTATAGGTGATTAGGCCTAAGTCGTCCACGCGGGCCCAGTCGGATTGGACGACTTCACACACAACCTTCGAATCTCTTCGAAGGCTGCATGAAGGTTTCCTCACGAGTTTTCCTTCACCGTAAGAGCGTCGGATAACGTACATATATTTTCGAAAATTCGAAATACATTGGTACGTGTCGGATTTGAACCTCAGCCCTCCCGGTAGGAAGGCGACAGTCCACACCACTGAGCAACCGACGCTTAATTAATTAATTTATTACAAATAAAACAAAACTTAAAATATTCATTGGTTTTATTTAATTATTTACAACGTTCATTCCTTTATTCACACACTTGAAAGTTTGAATTGTGGTGATTTTTCAGTAGCTTACAACTTTAAATTTTTCTTTTCTTTGCCTCAGAAATAAAATCATTACAAACCATTGATCAAATAGGTTTATGAGGCACTTCTTTTTTACACAGCTGGATATCTGTCATGGGTTGGGGTGACAGATATCCAGCTGTGTAGCAAAGGAGTCCCAAAAATTTAAAACTTTTTTTTTTCACGAAATATAAAAAAACATAGCTTTTAATAACGGATAGTTCAAGAAAAATTTTTTTTGATATTTTTTTTTGATCAAGTTTTATATGGAGCTGGGACTTAGCCGAATTTTCAAGCGTGTTTAGTATGGAGCTGGGACTTGTAAAATTTTTCACTTTTGAATTCCATCTTGTGTAGCAAAGGGGTTCCGAGACTGACGAATTTTGATCATGTTTTATATGGAGCTTGGACTTAGTCGAATTTTAAAGCGTGTTTTGTATGGAGCCGGGACTTGTAAAATTTTTCACTTTTTGATTCCATCTTGTGTAGCAAAGGGGGTCCAAGACTTCGACGAATTTTGATCAAGTTTTATATGGAGCTTGGACTTAGTCGAATTTTCAAGCGTGTTTTGTATGGAGCCGGGACTTGTAAATGTTAAAATATGTGATATTTTTTTTTTTTAGTAAAACTATTATATAACTATTAACTATGGTTAGTTATTGTGGGTTAGGTTAGAACTGTGACCAAACAACGCGCGAGCCGAGCGAGCGAAGCGAGCTTGCCCGCAGCGGCCGGCGATGCGCCAGATCAAAATATTATGATTGTAGATATGTTAACATCATTGATCATAATGGAAGTGAAAATGGTAATTGCAATTAAAAAATAATTTGAAGTATAGTAGTACTGATAACTATGGGCAGTTATTATGGGTTAGGTTAGGTTAGAACTGTGACCAAACAACGCGCGACCGAGCGAGCGAAGCGAGCGTGCCGCGTAGTCGGCCGCGATGCCCAGATCAAAATATTATTTATTTATTTATTTATTTCAATTGCATAACATATGTATTTCATAAGATTTTACAATATTGGGTCGTGATCATATGGACCCTGGAAGGGTGTTGCAATTTAACATTAACATAAAATCCTATTTACATTAATATTGATTTAGACATTTAGTACATTATTTAATTCAGTCAATAACAAATCAATATAATATCAAAATAGAGAAAATAAGATACAATAAAGATTATTAAATTAGCAATAATAGTAAGTCAAATTAAAATATATTTAAAAAAAATATTATAATATGTCAAGAAAAAAAAAAAAATGTTTGTTAATAAAATATACAATAATCAAAAAATAACGGAATATAAATGTCAAATTAATTAATTTTGATATACAATAAAATTTACAATACAAACAAACACAAAATACTTGTATGCAGACCGACATTTCCCATAGGTACATACTTATAAGGTAATACTTAATGCCTAGTCAAATTATTTATTTTTATCATTCATATATTCGGATAAGTCGTAGTAGCATTTGCCATGTAAAAATGTTTTTAAAAGGTTAATGTATGTGTTATAATTTGTTTCGGATTTTATATGTTCAGGTAGGTGGTTGTACACCTTTATTGACATGGCATAGGGTCCTTTTGAGGCCATGTCCGTTTTATATAAGGGCAATACTAAATTGTTTGGATATCGGGACCTAGCATTTACGTCTCCCTTTTTATTATACATGCCAGGATACTTACGCACGAATTTACACGACTCCAGTATATATAGATGTTAATGTAAGCAATTTAAATTTGACAAAATGTGGTCTACAACTTTCTGTTCGTTGTATTCCTGCCAGGATACGTACGCACTTTTTTTGGAGGATAAATACATCCTCAGAGTCTGTGCTGTTGCCCCATAGGATAATTCCGTACGTGAGCCATGCATAACTATATGCATAATACGCGGCAAGCGAAGTTTTTAGGTCCGAGTTACTCTTAAGGTTTTTTAATGCATAAGTAAATTTTGACATTTTTGTCTTTAATTTAGTTACATGCTGTTTCCAATTTAAATAACTATCTAAATCTAATCCAAGTAATGTTGCCGAACTAACGCTTTCAATATTTTTTCCGTTAAAAGAATAATTTATGTTTAGTGCTGGTTTTTGATAAGGCCTAAACTGTACAAGTTGAGTTTTTGTAAAATTTATTTCCAAATTATGATCATTCATCCATGTAACTATATTTTGAAGGTTGTCTGAAAGTTTTTTATGTAGGTCAGTATTAGAGCAGCAGGACGCCACTATTGTTAAATCATCCGCGAACATAACACAAGGCACGTCAATCTGTTTTGGTAATTCATTGATGTATATGAGAAAAAGGATACACCCTAGCACACTGCCTTGAGGAATGGAATTATCCATAAAAATTACATCCGATCTTATTGTTTCAATAATTCCGGTTTTATGATTCGGGAACTGAACTTCGACTAATTGTTTACGATTGGAAAGATAAGATACAAACCAGTCGTGAGCTATTCCTCTAATTCCAATATCGTGAAGCTTTTTTAACAAAATATTAAATTGGACCCTATCATAGGCCTTGGTCATATCAAGCATTACACCTATTGCATACTGTTTACTTTCTAAGATATTTAGCACTTCCTGAATGTATTTAAATATTGCTAGGACTGTGGACCGATTACGTCTAAATCCATTCTGATTGTCATCAAAAATGCTGTACTTTTCACAAAAGGAATATAGTCTATTGGACATTGCTTTTTCGTATACCTTAGATGATGTTGGTGACAGGGCGATCGGCCGATAGTTACTAGGGTCTCGCTTTGAGTTCTTTTTATGGATAGGTTTTACAATTGATTGTTTTAGATCGTCAGGAAAGTTACCTTCAGAAAAGGATTGATTAATTAGTTTAAAGAATGGAAATGTAAGTTCGTCCGCACATTCTTTAAAAATTACTGGTGGTAGTTCGTCTATTCCGCAGCTGTATTTATTTTCAGACTTCGGAGAATAGTGTTTACCTCCTGCATGCTAACGGGCTTAGGAACATTGTATTCGATTGTGAATGTTGCGTAGGACGACCGGCCGGCGCGGCCGCTCCTCGCGCTCTGTTGCCTACCGATGCAAAGTATTCATTAAATGTATTGGAAACTTGTTTGGGATCGGACGTAATTATTGTTGATAAGCAGTTCTATGTTTTGGTTTATACATTTTTTAAGATTTTTATTAGTGTTTTCATTGATTATTTTCCACATGCATTTAATTTTATTTTGTGATTTCATTCTTTTTATTTTGCAATTTTTTTTGACTTTTTTACTATGCTTTTAAGAATTTTTGTATAAGTTTTATAATATTTTCTTAAAATTTTGTTTTTAGTGTACGTAACCAGTATTTTTATTGACCTTTTATTTCTGCAAGATGTCTTAATTCCGTTAGTTAACCAGATTCTTTTATTATTTTGTTTTACATTTACAAGTTTTTTTGGAATAGTTTTGTTTAGTATTATTGTCAATTGTTTTATAAACGCCTGGTAATTATCATTTACACTGTTATTGTCATTTATAATATTCTGCCAATTTATAGCACAGAGTTCTAACTTAAATTTTTGTATGTTGTAGTTATTAAATAATCTTTTTTTAGATTTCCATTCTACGCTAGTTTGATTTGGAAAATCCAGTATAAGTATTGTACCTTTATGGTCAGAAAATCCAAAATCTTGAACGTATGTGTATTTATTTTTTGCATCTGTAAAAATTAGGTCCAGACAAGTAGAGCTAGTACTAGTAACTCGGGTCGGTTCTTCTATACATTGAATAAGATTGAATTCCAACAATGTATTAAGTAGCTCTTGAGATTGTTTATTACCTACCAATATGTCAGTGTTAAAATCCCCCCCCAATATAACAATATACTTTTTATACTTAGCAGATAACAAATTCAAAAGTTTATTAAGTTGAGTATAAAAAATGTCGGTCTGCTTTCCGTTCCAGTAAAGAGTTATTAATAATATATTTAGTTTAGGAATAACTATAGCGCTAATTTCTATTACATAATCGACGGTCAAGTCCACTATGTCCTTTCTCTCGACGAATTGGATATCGTCCCTTAGCAGAGTGCAGACGCCACCGCCTGCGTGACGTTTACGACAGTATGATGATGCGATCTTATAGCCATTGACGTGTAATAGGTCCCTCTTATCATCATTAAGCCAACTCTCTGTTATACAAATTGCTTGAAATTCATTCTGGTTATTATCTAGAAAGGCTTCCAAGATATCTATCTTATTGTTTAGGCTCTGCATGTTTTGGAAAAGAATTTTAAAATTATTTTTTGTTGCGAAAGGAGTTCATATTCTGTGGTGATTTAGTACTTTTATTAAGTGTTGTATTTAGTGATGTATCGTTGGAGTGTGAAGTGCTACTATCAGAGTTAACCGTGTTATGGGTTGGTTGGGGTTCAATGGTTTTACCATTTACAATTAAGGTTTTGTTACGGATAATTGCATGCTGGCCACTTTGTCTCGCCTTTCGCAGTCCAGCATGCAAGTCTTTTTTTATTTGCAGGGAACGTTTATCCAGATACTGTGAAACTCCCATTCCTGTACCTCTGAAGTATCTTGCATTCTGAGTTATATATTTGGTCATTTTCTTACTAATTAATTCTATTACAAGTGGTCTTTGTTGCTGCGGTCTATAGTTTCCTATTCTTTTAGCGTCTTCTATGTATCCAAATAAGTTTATATTAAGAATATCCTGAAAAACGTGTGTAACTCGATTATATAACTCGTGATCCGGTTCTCTATAGTAATCTGCTAGCCCATACAAAACAATTTTTTTGCTGTGATTGTTCTCGTCTTGATATCTTTCCTTATTATTTATTTCTAATAATTGAGTTTTTAGCTTTTCGTTTTCTAATTCCAAATTTTATTGTTACGTTGATTTTATTTATGTCTTTTTGTAAGTTTTCTTGTCCCATTTTAAGTTCATTATTTGTTATGTATAATTCTTGTTTTAAATTATATATAGCTTTGTTTATTTCACTTTCAATAGTTCTTTTTAAGTCATTTAGGATAGACTTTTGTTACTTCTAACTTAGTGTCTAACAGATTGCTAAATTCGTCCAAAGTGTGGGTAGTTGTTTTGTTTGATGAACTGGTAGTTGCAATGGGACTTAAACTATGATTTTGGGATTGTCATCTATAGACATTGTAGTGTTATCTAAGTTAGGCTGAAATTGCTTTCTGATAGGGGTGTTATCGTGCCTAGTTCGGCGGGTTATGTTTTCGCAAGCGTAACATAGCCAAGACTTCATTAGGTCATTTTTGTTATTAAGATAGTAAGCTGAGGTCATATTAAGACATGCGTAATGGTATCTACCTTTACAGCCTACACATCGTATCAACTCTCCATCATAAATTATATGTTGATTACATGCTTGGCAATCCATTATATATTATAGCACTAACAAATGCTGAACAGGTTAATTGTAGGTAGATGTCCCAGCGTCACAAGTGATAGACAGGTAAGGCGAGCAGACGCTATTTGTGTAAGTGTGACAACAATACCGTGTTCGGTTTACACTAATCTTCCGAGTATTGGGTAAGGGAGAAGCCGATAGGTTATCACGCTTTGAGTAAGTGTGACAGCGATGATCGGGAGCACTGACCGATTTGTAAGCGACCTTGAACTTGCGTACCTTTAAGTTGAACAGCTGACCGTTTGTCAATTACGTTGCAATATTTGGGGCACTTCTTTTTCTTATATTTCATTTCACAGTGTATTTAATGGTATTATAACACCATTCACTTACAACCTGTTATCACAGCTTCACACAGTTGCACAGTTTATATTTGGAAAGTAACTTTTAATGGTTTTAATTCAATTAATAACAAGGTGAGTTTAGGAGCAATGTTATCGCAGCGAGAGCGAGATCGCGATTATGATTGTAATATGTCTAACAGTTTGATCATAATGGGAGTGAAAATAGTAATTGCATTAAAAAATTAATTTGAAGTATAGGTAGTACTGATAACTATGGGCAGTTATTGTGGTTAGGTTAGGTTAGAAACTGTGACAAAAAATGTTGGACAACTAATTGTAATTTATGAGTTGTGGCGGATACAATTTGGGCTGCACCTACAGAGACGACAACTTAATTCCGCGCTTCCTTAAACCGGATATACACGATGATATCCCGAAGGAGGCGACGGAACCAGCGCATCGGGCAGTTGCCGTAAGATATTTTGCCGGTACATGTATTTCTCCCATGTACCCAGCCGATCCTGCGGTGCGCGGCATGTCTGGTGTGCTTTTTAATTCAGCCACCTGCCGCTCTATTGTGTTGGTAATGCACCTTGACATTAATTTTATTTGAGTTTCTTATGGCTCCCCAAGAGCGGCATTGACTGGAATGGCCACAAGTCCCGTCCACATATCTTTCACTGTGGATTACAGCGCTATGTCGCATGCCGAGACGTAGATGTACACCGACATAGGAACGGTGACATCGCTCATCAGATATGTGTCCTTTTTTACATTCTTCTCTATAATAGAGTCTAAAATAGGCCGCGACTATTTTGAATAAGCTCGACATGAATTTTTTTTGTTAAGGCTTATGCAACCGAATGCCCATGTCTGGGAGCGAAGGAGACGACCTCGGTGATATCTTGTGTAGGTGTGTTTTCATCCACCTCTACGACATCGTCATGCCCGCCAATCAGCTCCCGGTCATGGCCTCCGCCATCTCACAAACTTCCCTCAAAAGTGAAAAATTTGTATAGGCATTTTTTTACTTATGCCAACATCTAGTACCGCTGGCTGACCTTATCTTGCGAAAAATGGAGGATTAGCCGTAATGTTGCCAAGATGGGCACGTGCTTCTTTCAAAAAATGTATTTTTTAAAGGGATATTGTAACCTGCACATCCTTTTCCACATCTCCAACGTATCCTATTTTATAGGTACGTTTTTGTCCTTATTCATTGTGGAGAAACAGTGAGGACAACGTGGAGCCCTACGTGGTATTAGCAGCCACGCATGCGCAGCTGCTATGGCTGTGCTCATTTGCATAACATTTGCAAAATTCCATAAAGAAAAATTTCTTATATAAAATTCTAAGGATTCATTTTCGTAAAGTGGCAAAGTATTTCAAAGATCAAGATTCAAATTTTCGTGTAAATTCGGTACAAAACTTCAGTTTAAGTGGCCGACGGCAATACCGTAAAGAGAGCCGCGTAAAATGCGAAAATCGCTATACCTCAAAACGGTGCGTCTTAGTCAAAAAAAATAAATGTCCCCTCTATCAAACCCCAACGGCTGCAGACATATTGAATTAAGAAAAAATAAAATAGTCTAGTTTTTCATACAATGTAAACACGATAATTTTATTAGGCTTATCTTTAAATTTTAAGTCCAGCTCCATATAAAACTTAATCAAATTCGTCTATGTCCCGGACCCCCTTTGCTACACCAGATGGAATCAAAAAGTGAAAAATTTTACAAGTCCCAGCTTCATACAAAATGCGCTCGGAAATTCGGCTAAGTCCCAGCTCCATATAAACTTGATCAAATTCGTCTATGTCCCGGACCCCTTTGCTACACAAATAGAATCGAAAAGGAAAATTTTACAAGTCCAGCTCCATACAAAATGCACTCGGAAATTCGGCTAAGTGTCAAAATTTTATTTTTTTCAAAAAAATTTGAATTCAGTCTATCTTTTTTTGAAAGCTATGTTTTTATGATTTTGTCAAAAAAAAATTAAGTGTTATTTTATGGGACCCCCTTTTACATTTTACATTTCACTGTGCAAATTCCACGCTCCCGGTGTAACTGAATATAGCCAACAGTGTCATCACCATAGAATTCTCTCAAAGATCTGTAGCACAATAGAAAAACTGAGACCAGAAGGGATTCACAACAAATTTTGAAAAAGATACATAACCTAAATATTTAGTGACACATTATTACAAAAAACATTTGTATAAATAAATAACAAGATACTTACACAGAAGTTTATATATTTTAGAGCGCTGCAGCAAAATAATCAGGATTATTTTTTAAAAAAAGCATAACCATTAATGCGTCTACCTTAGGTAGGTTTCTATAGTCTTCACGTTCATTTTAAGAGCAAACAGTATAGTTTATCTCTATATGATCGTCTTGGGGAATATTATGGAAAACTTGTTAAAATAGCACAAGAATTGATGCCTAGAGTATCCATACTAATATTATAAATGTGAAAGTATCTCTGTCTGTCTGTCTGTCTGTCTGTTTTTACGCTTTCACGCCTAAACGGCTGAACGGATTTTATTGAAACTTGGTAGTTGAAGTAGGTAACCTAGAATAGGTTTTAGGCTACTTTATTCCCGTTTTCACCCCCACTCCCCTAAAATGGGGGTTGGAAGTTTGTATGGAACATCCGCAATTTGTAGTACGACGCTGAAATTTGTATGCGGATATATGTCACAAAAGAAAAAATATGGCATATTTTTTTTTCAAAAATCCACCCCAAACCCTTCAAATAGGGAGGAAGTGTCATATTCGGTTTTCGCAGTTTTAAGGTAGATTTTATTGAAACTTGGCATGTTGATAGTAGGTAACCTAGAATAGGTTTTAGGCTACTTTTGTCCCGTTTTCACCCCCCACTCCCCTAAAATGGGGTTGGAAGTTTGTATGGAACATCCGCAATTTTGTAGTACGACACTGAAATTTGGTATGCGGATTATTGTCACAAAAGAAAAAATATGGCATATTTTTTTTTTTCAAAAATCCACCCCAAACCCTTCAAATAGGGGAGGAAGTGTATATTCGATTTTTCGCAGTTTTAAGGTAGATTTTATTGAAACTTGGTATGTTGATAGTAACCTAGAATAGGTTTTAGGCTACTTTTTGTCCCGTTTTCACCCCCACTCCCCTCAAATGGGGGTTGAAGTTTGTATGGAACATTCCGCAATTTTTATGTACGACGCTGAAATTTGATATGCGACTTTGTAAGAAACGAAAAAATATGGCATATTTTTTTTTTCAAAAATCACCCCCAAACCCTTCAAATAGGGAGGAAGTCATATTCGTTTTTCGCAGTTTTAAGGTAGATTTTATTGAAACTTGGTATGTTGTAGTAGGTAACCTAGAATAGGTTTTAGGCTACTTTTTGTCCCGTTTTCACCCCCCACTCCCCTCAAATGGGGTTGGAAGTTTGTATGGAACATTCCGAATTTTTGTAGTACGACGCTGAAATTTGATATGCCTGTTTGTAAGAAACGAAAAAATATGGCATATTTTTTTTTCAAAATCACCCCCAAACCCTTCAAATAGGGGAGGAAGTGTCATATTCGTTTTCGCAGTTTTAAGGTAGATTTTATTGAAACTTGGTATGTTGTAGTAGGTAACCTAGAATAGGTTTTAGGCTACTTTTTGTCCCGTTTTCACCCCCACTTCCCTAAAATGGGGGTTGGAAGTTTATATGAAACATTCCGCAATTTTGTAGTACGACGCTGAAATTTGGTATGCGGACTATAGTCAGAAACGAAAGAATATGGCATATTTTTTTTCAAAAATCCACCCCCAAACCCTTCAAATAGGGGAGGAGTATCATATCGATTTTTCGCAGTTTTAAGATAGATTTTATTGAAACTTGGTATGTTAATGTAGGTAACCTAGAATAGGTTTCAGGCTACTTTTTGTCCCGTTTTCACCCCCACTCCCCTCAAATGGGGTTGGAAGTTGTATGGAACATTCCGCAATTTTTGTAGAACGACGCTGAAATTTGGTATGCGGACTATTGTCAGAAACGAAAAAATATGGCATATTTTTTTTCAAAAATCCACCCCCAAACCCTTCAAATAGGGGAGGAAGTGTCATATTCGGTTTTTCGCAGTTTTAAGGTAGATTTTATTGAAACTTGGTATGTTGATAGTAGGAAACCTAGATAGGTTTAGGCTACTTTTTGTCCCATTTTCACCCCCCATCCCCTCAAATGGGGGTTGGAAGTTTTATGGAACATTCCGCAATTTTTGTAGAACGACGCTGAAATTTGTATGCGGACTATTTGTCAGAAACGAAAAAATATGGCATATTTTTTTTCAAAAATCCACCCCCAAACCCTTCAAATAGGGGAGGAAGTGTCATATTCGTTTTTCGCAGTTTTAAGGTTGATTTTATTGAAACTTGGTGTATAGAATGCCTTCTCGGATAGAGGCATTGTAGTGCGAATGGGTGAAATGGTACCTATATAAATTCATTTGTATTATACGTATCTAAATATATATCTAGCAAAGGATGGGGATGTATAAACAATAAAAACTGACTTGTATAAAAGTAATTTATTATCTTCAATTAATACATATTTAATAAAGTCATTAAATGTGAAATTATTCTAATAATTTACACTTTGTACACTGTCATATTGTCTTAATCCAAATGCTTTCAGCGTATTTAATAAAAATCCATGCCAGATTAGCACTTACACAATACAGCCCCCGACATATTCACAGTAAATACAACCGTGGGAAATTATCCCGTTGTAAAAATAAATCGGTAGGTTCATAACACTTACTGTAATGATGTTTCATGTATCTTTGTCAAATAAAGTGATGAATGTAGATCTCGATTAAGCGATTCCAATTCGCTTAACAAAGTCATAATATAAGTAACCCAACTTACTGTATTTGTGACAATGGGGCATAAATCGAACTGTAGTCGAACGCCAACCATCAAGATGATGAGGATGGAATTTCAACTTATGGCGGGTAGTCCGATGATGAACCTCTGATCGACAGATCTTTGGAACATCCCCATTGTATATGCGATAAAAAGAACAGAGACGTCCAACATCTCTGCGCAAGGCTAAGGAATCTAGACCATTGGTGATCGCGGATCGTTGATCATCGCGTGGCTCTTCGTTGTACGCGGTCAAGGGAAGAAGAAGGCATTTCGGGCGCTCCGGCCCAAAGATGCGAACAATACTCCATATGAGGGCGCACTGTGCCTTAAGAGCTGAAGGCGCTGGTGGGTCGGGAAGTATTGCCTAGCTTTTCGGAGCACACCCAGCTTCTTAGACGCCAATTTGGCTTTGTCCTCCAAATGACTGCGAAATTGAACATCACTACGAATGATTAATATATATAATAACGTGATAATAATGATTATTATTGTCACGTTATGTCAACGCCAAGGATACCAATGTTCGGCCTTATACACAAGGGAATAAGGGTTTTTGGAAATCAATAAAGGGAATTGACCATCAAGAGATTTTTTGTTCGAAAATGCTAGAATAATCATGTCATGAAGCTGTTTTTTTAGTTTGTTATTATTTATTTCTGAACAATAATAATGTTCCGAAGATTTTTACTTTTACACCGTACTTTTTTTGACGTAGTGCCATCTAGCGAGACAAATTGAATTAACGATTAAAGTTTTGGGGCCTTCCTTACTAGGTGGAGACTAATTC
Organism: Leucinodes orbonalis; assembly: GCA_019425675.1. Lineage (NCBI taxonomy): Eukaryota > Metazoa > Arthropoda > Insecta > Lepidoptera > Crambidae > Leucinodes > Leucinodes orbonalis. Next base: position 133,834 of record PQWD01002122.1, on the reverse strand, counting down.
TATGAAAATAAAATATTTGTGAATTCTTAGAGAGTGGAACTAGCCGTCAACTAATGTTTACCTGCTTTTGACGTCACACGAGACGTAGCCAATCACAGAGCGTTAGTGTGGCTGAAAAAAATCAAAAAATAATTTGGATTTATTTAGTTTATTTAGCAAAATCTACAAATATTTTCGGAAAATAGAGTTAATATGTTCTTTTTATGTATTATCTAATAGGTTGACTACATACCGTAGCATATTTTTATATGTTAAATAGGCTATTGACATCTATTTAATACTTTAATAATATCAAAATTAACTTAAAATGCAGCAGTCATAAACCTGTAAAAGTGTGACGGTTATTTTTAATTAACTTGTGCTCTGTTTCTTGTATAGTAGCAAAAAGCAAACAATTGCCCAATGCGACCTATAATAACTGAATCGTGTATCGTGATCGGAGTGACAACTGAGACAATAATTTTCATACTGAAAGGAACGGAATTTGTAACCTTATTGTGCCGAGAGTGACCGTTGTGACTGGTGTCACAAAGTAACGATTATTTTATGACGTTACTTTTGAGTCACTGTCACGGTGACTGAAAAGTAACGATTTTACAAATGTCTATTGCCAATAACCCCGAAAAGAATTTCCTCGTACACATGAAGCTAAAAATCTCGTATTTTGACTTCAAACCTCGTAGATAAAAAAATTAAGGCTTTTTACCTACTGGGCTTAGGAATTAAGACACAATAAATAAACATTTGCAAGCTTCTTACAAAAAAAACATCACTTTATGTACAAAAGTCTTATTATAATTATTTCTTGATTAAACTCAAATGTGTCCTTAAACAGTGATAGCGTCGGTAGCTCAATGGTGTGGACTGTTGCCTTCCGATCGGGAAGGCGCAGGTTATAAACCTGCCACGAACCAATGAAAAAGAAAAAGAAATTCAAAGGTTGTGCGTGAAGTTGGCCAATCCGCACTGGGCCCGCGGGTACGGCTAGGCCCATACACCCTATACGGGTAGGCTCATGCCCCTGGGGACGTATAATAAATGGGCTGATGATGATGTGTCATAAAATCAAATCAAATCGTGAAATTACAAATTTAGAAACGTTAGTCATTCGGGGGTTTCCCTGTGAAAGACATTACTATAATAGATAGAGATATAATGCGAAATATTCATTAATTGGGGTTTTCCCGGTGGACATAGCTACTACTTGGCTACAACAGTCTACGGACAATGATCGCCTAAATACGACCAATTCAATTTGTTGTGTGTTACATGGTCATTTAATAATATCTTGTACATAATATTGTAAGAGGTTGATAGTGTCCTCATACCTCGTACGGAAAATCACCTATCTATTTCGTATTTGTATGAGGAACATCGTACGTTTGGCAACCCTGTGACAGAGTTCACAGAAACAAAGGTATTTTTCATTTTTAAACATATTATAGTATTCTTTCAATGAACTAGTGGTATATTTTAGTTTATCCTTGCTCGAAAGCTATTATTTTATTCTCGCAAAAGTACTGCAAGTCGAGGATAGTAACAAAACTAAAAACTCAACTTATTTTATAAATAATCTCCTACGATCGCTCGGAACAAATGTAGTCAACTATTGTTCCGAATAAATATTGCTGTCAACAAGAGTAGTAACGTCAAATGCCAATTTTAAATTCGGCAATCTAATCTGAGATTTGAGTCAATGAAATAAGATATTTAAATATAAATACTCAAACTAGCTGATCAGCTGTTTAATGTCTAATGCTACCGTTATGAAAGTAATAACAGAAACAAAATTAACGATTCTGTTGTATTTTCAATACCATTGCAGTCGTCAAAATGTCAAACCCAAAGAAGGTAACAAATGGTTTTGAAGTATCTAATTGTAAACATTTTTGTGGACATAGGTATCCCCCAGAACGTTAAATGCAATTAATAGTAGTATTTACTCTACTCCAGCGATGTTCTTGGGGAAATCAATGTCCAGCTGTGGGCTGCAACAGGTTGAAGATATCTCATAAGAGTATTTGTAGAAATTAATAGAACTATTCCATAGTAAAGAATTAAAGTGATAAAACATTAGTAATGATAATGGTTTTAATAACTGTTACATAAGGCCATTTTAATGTTTAGAAACCTTCTCTTACAGGGTAGAAACTGGTTTAAACCTACTTTTGATTTTGAAGATATTGAATCCTCTAAAAAGCCTAAGATGACACCCAAGATAATGCAGCCTTCAGTTAAGGAAGAGGTTGGTTTGTCAAGAAGAGACAAATTTCTTTTAGTTCCTTGCCACACCTAGTTAATATAAATTAATCTTAAAATAAATACTTGTTGGCATATTGGCCACTCACCAGTAAATAAGAATTTTGATAATATTTTTTACAGGCACACACAATTATTAATGCAGTAAATCTTGATAATTTACTTAATATGGACTATAAAAACTGGATGAGAAATTTTGATCCTGTCACAGTAGAAGAATTGGCTGTACACTATAAAAAAATTCAAGAAGTTGATGAGTGGTTAAAATTAGCATGTCAGAGCAATTGCAGTGATATACTTCTGTTAACAGGCCCTGTTGGTTGTGGAAAGACTGCAACTGTTCAGATTATTGCTAAAAAACATAATTTCAAAATAACAGAATGGATCACACCATTGGACATTGATTTACCTGCAGAAAATGGTAAAAATGGGTGTCTCATGGGGCAGATTGAATTTACTTGTTTGAATAAAAATATTTGACAACAAGAGGTATATTTTTTTCAGGTGAATTTGAATATAAAGAAAAACAGTCAACTAAATTTTTGGAATTTATTATCAAAGCAGCTAACTTTACCTCACTTCTAGACAATAATATGAACAAAGTTGTACTTGTTGAAGACTTCCCTAATAATTTTTTGAGAAATCCATCAGAATTTACAGAAGTGCTACAGTAAGTTGATAGCTCAATAGATATACTCATATACTATACATGTCATTATTCAAAGCAACAAAGATTGTTGCTTAAAATAATAACATGTATATTGGCCAGATTGGCCTGTATCATCATTCTGTAGCATACAGGTATTCTCACTTGGCATGGCTATGGATTATTTCAATACTCAGCGCATTAATTTTTAAATCTTTTTCAGACAGTATAAACACAGAGCCAAATCACCTCTAATATTTATATGTTCTGAATCTCACACAGATTCAAAAAGTAATTACATCAGTTTGTTTTCACCAAGCATCAAGGAGCTATTCAAAATACATCATATTGGGTAGGTAAAAATTGAGTTAGCTAACATTATTTTTCCTCCTAAAGTGGTCATATGTAGCGTGGGTGGAAACTCACAACACGCAATACCTTAATCTAATATGTAGCTCAGGCTGTCTGGACAAATCTTCCAATTAGGATGAAATTTTGTACACGTTCTGGAAACGTTCTCGATTGATTATCTAAGGTTCTGTAGCGTCACAAATTCTGAGATAAGGGTGATTGGCCGATACATAAAATGCTCTATCGACCTACAAAATTTCATCCTAATTGGAAGATTTGTCCAGACAGCCTGAGCTACATAATCTAATCTGTATATGCTACATTCAAAGGGGATAATTAACATTTTGTGATGTTTTTTAGGTTTAACAGTGTTTCAATGACAGGACTGAAGTCTGCTCTAAAAAGAGTCTCAGAAATAATATCAAACAAACACACTTCTGTTTATAACATACCTACACCTGAAATCATTGATTGTGTTGCAAACTCTTCTGCCGGAGATGTTAGATCTGCAGTTTTAAATTTGCATTTTGCATGTTTAAAAGGTATTTGTGCATTTAGTGTATCATAATGCCAGTAAGGACATAATTTAACATTCTTACATATTTGGTATGCAGTTCAGAAATATCCAATGTTGCAAAATTTATTGATATTGAATAATCTGAAAATTATTTTTTCTTGTATTTATAGGGAGTAATTCAAATTTAGAAACTAGCATTATATTGGAAAAAGAGAAAAGTAATAAAGCACCAAAAAGAAAAAAGCCAACTTCAAGCAAGTTTTTATCACTTGGAAAAGATCAAACTGTCAGCATATTACATGGAGTAGGTAGGGTATTGAATCCAAAAGGTAAAACAACATCAATTATCCAAAACTCAAAGTTCAGCTATTAATTGTCTACTTGGCATAATTATACAATGTGAGTTATTTTCAGTTGTGACTGTAAATGGTGCTCAGGTGTTGTCTCATGGGCCTAGTGTTATTATTGAACAGTTCTTGAGCAATCCTAGTTCATTTGTAAACTTTTTAGAAGAAAATTATCTACCACATTTCGCAAATGCAGATGATGTGGAGAAAGCAGCATCTGTACTTAGTGATGCTGACTTTATGCTCGCAGAATGGAGGGTACATAACTAAGAACAATTTATAACATTTCTTTTTTTTAGCATTACATAATTAATCTAATTTTTCCAGGAAAAAATGTGTTCAGAATATGGTTTATATATAGCAGTAGCAGGGCTTATGTTAGCCAACAAGAACCCAGTATCAGCCTGGAATCCAGTTAGAGGACCTAAAAATATGAAGATTCAATATCCGTGAGTAGTATCATTAATATTTAAGACTTTATTGAAAATATGCACAAGTCTCAGATAATCTAACAAATCAATTATATTGGTCTTATGTGCATCAATTTAATCCAAGATCTTTTAGAAATATTATTTATTTCATAATAATGTTAATTTAAAATAGGTATTTAATAATAAAATAAGTACGATTTGTGAAATAATAGTTATTTTTTCTTAAAAAGAAATGTACTAAATATGACACTTCGGCAAAGGGGTATATCTAACATACCTACACCATAGATTTTTTATCACATCTGGAAGGTTGAATAAAACTCTTATGTTGGAGAGATATACATACATTTTACTTCTTATTTAACAATTAGTTTTTTGAGAAATTCAATTGCAAACTACATACACTGATTTTTTGTTGGTCTGGAGTATAACCAAATATAGTAAGAAAGTAAAATAACCATTATCATTTTCAGATCACCCCAAGAATTACATAATCTTGAACAAGACCAATTGTATATAATAATTGGTGATAAAACGTGATTAATATAGTTATTTATAAAGCATTATCTTGTGCTCTTAAAAATAAAACAACATGAACTGAATATTCTTTATTTTTGAACTCAATAAGAAAACCCTTTATTTTTAAACACAAATTACGATTACTTCATATTGGGAACAGGATCTTTGGATCTGGGAACCAAATAAAAAAAAATCTTAATGTTACAATTTATTAACAAAGTCAAGAGTCCATATGGCTTTACAAATCGAAAATTAATGTTGATTACATACACTATCACTCAGGTATCAGGTATCAATTTAGTCAAATACACTGTCACCTAGTCACTTTTAGTTCCAATTTATTGCAAAGCTTTATAAACAAAGAACTAAATCTCTTAGTTAGATTACAGTATCAGATTTAACTACACCTTACTCTAGAAAACTATACTTACCTTTGTAACTTGCAATATATTTATTTATGGAATTTCAATGCATTTGCATGCACATATGGATTATGTATCATACTTACCCTCCGTATTCTGAAATGAGTGTGGTTTTCAAGTGATATAAGAAGTGACTGTATGTCGTCGTATTGGACGTACATGTGCATGTTTCCGTGTGTTGTCATCGGCTAAGTATTCTGAGCTGCAACTCTATTTTCGGTATTACTCACATTTTGGTATTCAAAGTTTGCATAACATGTGATTTTATATTATCAAACACATGTTTTTTTTCTGTTAATTGACTCAATTAAAAAAATATGCCTTTAATTTAAGGCCAAAAAGTCACTGTGTCAATCAAAAGGAGAAGTAAGCAGTTTAAAACAGACAGCGTTGATATATTTGTGTGTGTGTGTGGTGTGTAGGTATATACTTGTGTGTGTGTGGGTATATACTATCGGGATGAGGATGAGGAGGACCTGGATCGGCGGCGTCGCGGCGCTGGGCGCGGAGAGCGCGAGCGCCGGCGACGCGGCGGAGACCGACGCCGCGGGGGCGGGCTACGCCGCGGTAACCTGCGACAACATTAAATATTTCCAGCTCAATTATAACGTTCCCCACAGGGCACGAGCCACCGTATACGGTTGTATATGCCTTAGTCGCACACGTGGGCCCAGTGCAGATTTGCAGACTTCACGACTATTGAATTTCATCGTAGGCGTGCGCAGGTTTCCTCACGATGTTTTTCTTTACCGTAAGAGAAAAGACATTAGTAAGTGGCGAGGTTTGAACCTTTGCGCTCGCCAATTACCCGGTAAAGCTGTAAAGGCCATCTGCGGCTAACAGCAGTAGTCAGTTCGAAAATAAAAGTGGTTTGAAACCTGCACCCTACAGATCAGAAGCCAATAGTACACACATTTCTATATTTGAGAAGTAAATTGGGTACTTTTATATTACTCCCGTGGTGCTAATCGGGCCAAGAAAAGACATGTATTCAATCCATGGGGTATGCTATGACTATGGAGCTATACATCACAGGGCCGAACACGTAAATTTGACGAGCGCTCACTTGCAGTAAGTACACTTGGACCGAAATACAAATTTTTGGTCAATTTTATATCGCGCTAATAATTTGACAGCTAGTTCAGACGAAATTAAAATTTAACCTTATATAACAAATATCGAAAAGGTCTACTATAACAGGATCGGAAGACTTTCGTAACTACTCCCATATTATAATGGAAACGTTTCGTATTAAAATAACGCGACCGGCGTGCAGTTATCCCAAAGGGGATCGCATCCATAGGAGCCTCACATGAAGGGACTCACACTTGAAATGAATGTTAAAAAAGATTGAACACCGATAACAAAACCTCTAAATTATCATTTTGTCTTAATTTCTTAAAAGGCCTTTCGTTTTAAAATAACGCGATCGGCCTGCAGTTATCCTAAAGGGTATCGCATCCATAGGGGCCTCATATGAAGGGCCTAAACTTGAAATCAATGTTTAAAAAAGATTTAAAATATTCGAACTGCTTTGACACAAATTTAGACCTTAAGACGTCAATAAATTGGTACAAAACACGAGCATACTATAATGTCATGAAATGTAGCGAGTGACGTGATAATGAATGAAAACTTTTTTCTGTATAATGCTGGGGCCACACTAGGGCTTAACGTCAAACGCCATTCTAACGTCCATCAACGCCGTAACTACCGCGATTAATTTAACGTCCGTTAGTGTGGCCCCAGAGTCATAGAATTATTAGTATCGAAAATATCACCTGGGCGGCGAGTGTCGACGCGGGGGTGCGTGTCTCGGCGGCAGCAGACGCGGCGAGGGGCGGCGCGGACGCGACGGCACCAGCACCGGCGCCGCGGTGATCTCCTGCCCGTCGATTTGACCTGAAACACCGGAAAAACAACATTCGTTTTCCTCATACATACACAAAGTGAGGGCTAAAGCAATAAACTTGCATATGGTATACAACAATAACCAATAATATTTTGGTTCGTTAGTAATTTAATGTTCCGATATACACATAGGGCTATATACACATACTCGAAGTTTGGAAATTAATCAATAAACAAAACTTCATTTTTATAAATAAACAGTGAGCGCCCAGTTAAGTAATATTAGGAATGTTTTAAATTCACAACAGGTAGTTGATGACTAGTATTGTTAACATTTAATTAGGGCTGCAAAATTTGAATTGTTAAAACCTAAGTCCTTACAGATAAAGTAGCATAAATTATTTGTGATCCAAGCTAATCTCACACCTCTCCAAATACCTGTGAATAGTTAAGTAAGTTCAGGCAACCTACCAACAGACAGGTTACCACAACCTATTGGGCAGGTTTTGGTCAGAAATTATTAGAACTACAAGTGGTGCATCCTTTTGTTTACATTACGTAAGTATAGATCTCTATAATGTAAAAATCTATCTAATGTCTATCTTCCTTATATTTATACATATAAACGTTTACATTTATACGTTTACATTATTTTGAAAAGTATGAATCAGACATTCTTACTTGACATTCTATAATTCATTAATTAAAGAAATTTTTGGAAATACATACCTCCATCCATATGCTTCATAGCATTTTCAGCTTCATCCGGGGTGTTGAACTCCACATATGCATACCCACGACCATTGTGCGGGTGCAGTCTGTCCATAGGGAACTCTACTGCCTTAACAGTACCATATGTTGAGAATATCTCATGAATGTGATCTCTGGTCACATTTAACGTCAGCCTGCCAATGTGAATACGGGTTGGTCTTGGTGGTGGTGAACGTTCACGCTTTTTCCGTCCAGGTGATCTAAAATACAAATTAACTTAAACAAGTTCTGCTAAGCTGTTAAAAAAATAATTAATTTAAAGGCAGATAAGCTCTAATTTTCTCCAAGCTTCCAATTTACCTTTCGTGCTTTTCCTTGCCTTTAGACTTGTCACTGGATGGTACTGCAATCTTTTTCTTGTCACCCAAAGGTGAGCGATCTCTTAACTTTTCCCTTTCTCTATCAGTATCACCTCTTCGGTCTTTCAGAGGACTTTTGTTTGGTGAAATCCTGGAAATGTATAAATGTTTCATTGTTCTCTCATTAAATCTAGTAAATTAGTAAAATTTTAATGATTTTATAAGTTATTCTTTTCAAGGTATTTAAAAACACATTAAAGGACAATCTTACTTTTTCTTAGGTCTGGAACGATCATTGTTGCTACTACTACTGCTCGAAGAGCTAGAAGATGAAGATGAGCGCGACGAGCTACCTGAGCTGCTTGAAGACGAACGCGACGAGGAACGGGAAGAGCTGCTTTCCGAAGAACTAAAATAAAATTATTCATGTTAACCATATTCAAACATTCTTCATATAATATATACTTCACATAATAAGCTTATTCACGGTGTTAATTGATGTAGTAAATTTGTTATGCTAGGCCCACACTAACGGGAAATGCCATTAATTATTGAAACAATAAACATCTTATTTCAGGTGTTAACTATTTTTCTCTTTGTCTATCGAGGTCCACTGTTGGAAGTAGTGCAATTGCAGTCCTTCGCTTCATCCAGCCTCCACCAGTGACCGTTTGCAAGTTGTTGTCTATCTGACCGGAGGATGTCGTACTCTACGCTTGTCAAGACGCGGTCTCCACTCCATAACTCATCTGCTCCCACGGCCATCGGTTCTGCGACATACTTGATCAGTGGGTGGACCACTTTTACTTGCTGGTCCGGCTATCTATGTCGGTATATTAAGTTCTCTTACGAATAATATCATTTCGGTCGAAAGCGAGGTATGCTCTCTTATCTATCTCTCTATTCTCTATGGTATAACCTTAGATAAACCCTAGGCATATCTCGCTTCATTGTCTGTTGAGTGACTTTACACCTGATAACTAGTTTTATATTCATACAGGTAGGACGCATCTATTAAATACTAGTCTCCGAGGAATCGTTAACGTTAGGATTTTATGTAACTTGCCGAATACTGTCCAGCCAACTGAATCCTCCTACTAGCCTCTTTCTCGAAGTAATGCCCAGCGAGTTAGATTCTTTTCTTTTCGAATTTATCTTTTAGAATTATTTCTGCACAACCTTGAGAAAGATGCTATCGACGCATATCGGCAATTACTATCACATGGTCATGAAGTAGTCTGGGGCAGTAAAGGACTCATTAGCGCTAAACCTAGATGGGAAACCGCTATCCGGCGTGACAATACATTGGCTTCGGAAATACCATCGTGCATAGCTATGCATGATGAAATTCGTGAGTCGTCGAGAGTAAGGCGTATGCTTACGCTGCTGCCAATTTCGGACGACTCACAGGTCGTGTCTGGAGGTCCTATGATCTTAAGCTAGAGACGAAGATTAGCGTCTATTAGGCACTTATCATTCCCGGCCAATTATGCGGCGCAGGGACATGGCGCCCTGATAAATCTGATATCAAATAACATGACACCTACCATCTAGATGTCTTAGATATATTTTATAAAAAAATAAGTATCAGAAAAGACAACAAAGACAGGTGGAGCCGGCATGTCCTTCATATGGATGACTGCCGCTTGCCCAAACATTAATTTTACTCGAAGCTAGCGAAAAGTAATTGGAAGCGAGGCGGCTAGAATCTTCGATACGTGTTCAAAAGAGAAGGGAGGGCAGGTTTTCTTCCATGGCGATCTACTATCTTTAATATGATTAAGACCTTTGAGGAAAATCGCCACAATATGCTTTATGTTAATTGCAAACTATGGAAAAAAGTAAAAAGACCTTGTAATTATACAAAAGTAAGTTATAGTAGTTAACAAGTAGTTAGTTATTAAACTAGGGTCTGTCACAGTGTTAAAGGCCTAAGGCCAAGTGAGCCATATAAGTGTACACAATCTGAGTGTTAATTAAGCATGCATGGGTCGCCATTGTCGAAATTGATGAGGACTATATTGAACATGACTTTCGTCTTGTCCAGATTAACATCAAGCCCCTCTTCTCGGAAAATAATAATTTAGGTTCTTCAGCATCTCTGCAATCTCTTCCGAAATCTCTGCCACAATTACAATATTGTTAGCAAAAGAAAGATAAGAAATATAAGATCCATTATTGTGGATGCTTCATTCAGATCCGTCCACAGTCATAAAGTTCCTCAAATGTGTTTGTAAACAGTTTCAGGGATATAAATCTGGGGGCACGGCAGTGCCCCCGCCAAGTCGAGCGCGAAGCAAACACTGCCGTACCATCCTTTACAGGATCCATTTCGCCGCATTTTCAGGCTCCCCTTGTCTCTAACCATGACAGATAGAAGGGTATTGTCAGTTGATCTGGATTTGAACGATTATCACCAGTTGAACGCTATCAATATATAATTTTCAAAGGAGATTTATTAACTCAAGAATAAAATGACTTTATCAACATGAAATGCAATGTAGCTCCCGCTTGAAATTTCGTATTATATTTAAAATCCGAATTTAGAAAACAAGTGAAAGTTGTAGATATCCGGACTTTTCGAATAATGGATAGTCCGGATTGCATTTCCTACCATCAAGGTTTCCTGGGAGTTATAGCTATGATTCTGATCATAAATATAGTCTTCTAAGACACTTACTCTGGTCGCTTATATATTTTTCGAAATTTGATATGGTATTTTTATTATTATTTAATATATATACATATTTCTAATATATCATTGGCTATCAGTCTTCGATAAAGCCCTTGTTAAACATCTAGCCATTTGACAGGTAAAGCGGGCGGCATAACCTTTAATTTGTTATTAATAAGAGATTATTTAAGAAGTTTGTTACTACTTACCTTCCACTACTATCGCTACTACTGGATCCAGAATCTCCTTTCTTCTTTTTTACTTCCTTAGGTTTCTTTTTATCTTTATCCGATGTAGCCGATGGCGACTTATTACGGGCCCTGAAATGATTGGTATGATGCTTATTTTACTATCATATCATAAAATTGTGAATACTTAAGTCATAGCGGAGTAGAAATGAATACTCACATGTTTATTCTTTATCATGTAATTTCAAAAAGTGTAATTTATTGAATTAACAGAAAGCGTCGTTCTGATTTCATTCGGAAGAACCATAGGCAAAAGAAAAAGAATGTCTGTCTATGACAGACAGATACAGTGTTGCCGCCTCAGTTTTGGAAAAAGGGCTTTTTAAGATGTAAAAAATTGCTAGATTGAGCGTTGAGACAGAAAATCCTTTTCTGTTCTAAAAATGCTGAAATAATCATGTAAACCTTTTTTTAGAGCGTCAAAAAAAAGGTCATTTTGACCGATTAAATGGCAAAAAGCACTTGTTAGCATGTCGAAAACTTTATAATTTGGTAATATTTTCAAGACAGTGAAAAAGAGCTAGATTGCTCTTTTCGGGCTAAATCGTTAAAAAAGGAGTTCACTTATACTAAAAAGTGCTAGATTTAGCTACCAAAGGGCTAAGGTGGCAGCATTGAACAGATAGACTAGGCTTGGGCAAAAATAATCTATAAATCAAAAAAATTTTTTTCTAAAATTATCGATAAATATCGATGATAATTTTTACTTGAATATGACGATTATCGATATTTATTTTCTGTATCAAAATCGATGTAAAATTGGTTCGTTGTAGTATACAACAATACATTTACCTTACTTGCCCAAGGAATAAATAATAGAGAGAATAAATAAAAGTACAAGTACAGATATTATTCATGGCCATATTAATTCTACCGATAGACATAATCTGGTAACCATTATTTTTTTGCATAGTTTAAAATAGGTGCCCGCAGGAATCAGCATTCCTGCGACCAGACATGTTAACCGTGAGTGTGAAAGGAATGACGCTATATACGAAAACTCTCTCGGCGATCTCTCTCCACGGCTGTGTTTTATTTCATAGATACCTAGTTGTTCCTCTATGTTCACTGTTGCCAACAGTGCTTTATATAGCTATATCACATTTACATGGTAGCAGAGCGTGGTTAAGAGTAAGCAGTAAATTAATGAAACAATGTCAGTTGTAAAGATCAGCCCCCTCAGCAGGGATAACTACGATACATGGGTTATTCATGCAAAGGCCTACCTAGTCAAGAATAAATTGTGGAAACACGTCAGCACACAATTCACTAGCACCAACGAAACTACACAAGATGAGAAAGATAATGATGAAGTGGCTAAATCGGAGCTCCTCTTGCTCATTTCCGCATCAGAGTTAAAGCAAGTCAAGGCCTGTGAAACAGCATACGATGTTTGGAATAAGCTACAAACCATCTACTCCAGCACCGGACCTGCACGAAAAGCAACCCTGTTGAAACAACTCATTCTTAGTAAGTTGCGACCAAGTGGTGATATACGAGAGCATTTGATAACTTTTATGGATACCGTCGACAAACTCAAAGACCTCAGCATTGAAATCAATGATGACTTATTATCCATTATCATGCTATACAGCCTCTCAGATGAATACGAAAACTTTCGGATAGCGATCGAGACACAGGAAACGTTGCCAGAACCCGAAAAACTTAAAACAAAAATTCTTGAAGAGAGTGAAGCACGCCGTCGTGACACAGACTTCAACAAATTAAGTACATATAATCACGAAGAAGCGCTCTATGCAAGCTGTAAAATATGCAAGAGACAAGGCAACATTTTTAAACGCAGAACACATAGGATATGCACCACCTGTTGGAATAAAAACGCCTCATCAAAGGATAAACCGAAATTCTCCAACAGACTAGAAAGAAATCATTTTGCTCAACAGCACTGTTTATTAACAAGCAAGGCTAACAGCAACAATGTATGGGTGCTAGATAGCGGATGTACTTCTCACATGACATTCCAGAAGAAACTATTCACAAATATGAAAAGTACATCTAGAAAACTTAGTTTTGCAACAGACGAAGTCTCAGCTGAAATCAATGGTACTGGAACTGTAACACTCAAAACGAAGGAAGGAAAAAGTCTAGATGATATACAGCTCCTAAACACTCTGTATGTGCCTAGCCTGAGCACAAACTTACTGTCAGTTAGCAAGATGATCGATCATGGATGTACGGTCACCTTCTCCAAAAAGAAAGCTACTGTCAATAAACCTAAAACAGGAACAATCCTTACAGCCCAAAGAGACTCAGATGGTCTATATTACGTCAGATCCCTGAAGTCTTCTACTGAATGCAATCACTTAGCCAACAATGAAACTCCAGAAACAGAACCGAAGCCAACTAAATCTTCGACGAGTTCTATGGAAGAATGGCACAAAAAACTTGGCCACATGAATGCAAATGATATGAAGCTAGCTCTAAAGAACGGCAGTCTTATTGGACTTGAATTTGATGCTAATGCAATCTTACCTGAATGTGAATCATGCATTAAAGCCAAACTGCATCGAACTTCTACATCCAAAAATAGAACAATTCCTAGAACAACTGAACGCCTCGAAATCGTTCATAGCGATGTGTGTGGACCGATACAAACGCCATCACTCGGGCAAAACAGGTACATACTCACTCTCATAGATGACTATAGTCGCTATTGCAAGGTGTACCTAATGAAAAATAAAAGTGAAGTTCTAGACAAGTTCAAAGAATTCAAACAAACATCTGAAACCTTCACCGGAAATAAGATTAAATTCCTACAAACAGATAACGGCACAGAGTACCTCAATACTGCTTTTAACTCGTATCTCAAGCTACACGGAATTCAAAGAAGACTCTCAGCTCCTCATACTCCACACCAGAATGGTATTGCAGAGAGGAAAAACCGCACTTTGGTTGAAAAAGCAAGAGCCATGTTACTTGATTCTAATACTCCGTTGCACTTGTGGGGTGAAGCAATACTCACAGCCAACTATTTATCTAATAGGTCTATAAATCAGAGCATCAATGGAATGACACCTTACGAGAAATGGGTTGGCAGAAAACCCTGTATCAACCATCTTTACGTATTTGGTTCAAAAACATTCATTCTTTTAAAAGGCTCTACACAGCACAAATTTGCAGCAAAAGCTATACCTGGTTTACTTGTAGGATACTCCGAAACCTCCAAAGCGTTTCGAATATATATACCTGCAAAACGACGTGTCATTATCAGCAAGGATATCCGCGTCATGAAGAAGATGTTCTACTCGGAACAGATTAATGCAGATACACTCTTCTTTTCACCTAAACATGCAAACGCTCAAAATAAAAATAATGATAGCTACGACAACGAAAGTGGTATCATAATACTGCAAAACGATGCACTACAACAACAAAACAGTGCTCATCTGCAGCCGAATGCGTCTGGCAATGAAAACGTACAACAAGAAAACATAGTCCACAGCACTAATGACATAGACTGTGAAGACTTTCACTCTATCCACGATGGTGATGAAGACAACAACATCGACCCTGAGGATAGGTACGAAAACATACCTGAAAACATAGCTGTTCACAATTACGATGACAGTGAAGATGAAAATGCAGAACACGAATCTAACCAACGATACCAACTACGTGCAAGATCACAATTGGTACCACCTAAACGATTCGATGATTTCATCATGGCAGCTATTGACTCAGAGAAACCTGCAGAACCAAAGACATACTATGAAGCCATAAATTGTACCGACAATACTTACTGGCGTGATGCAATGCACAGTGAGATAAACTCTCTGAAAGAAAATCAAACATGGGAACTCGTAGACTTGCCCAAAGGCAGAAAAGCTTTACCATGTAAATGGGTTTATAAGATAAAAACCAACTCAGACGGTTCAGTTGAACGGTACAAAGCTAGACTAGTAGTGAAAGGATTTTCACAAAAACCAGGGATGGATTACGACCAAACGTTTAGTCCTGTTGTTAGACTAAGCACCATCAGAGCTGTACTAGGATTGGCTTCAGAACAAAATATGTCTCTACAACAATTTGATGTATCAACTGCTTTCCTTAACGGGACAGTGAAAGAAGAAATATACATGGCACAACCTGACGGATTCAAAGATGGCACGAAAAAGGTTTGCAAACTTAAACGCAGTCTATATGGACTCAAACAAGCGCCCTTATGCTGGAATACTTGTATATCTGAGTACTTAATTGAATCTGGCTTTAAACAATGTACGCAAGACCCTTGCCTCTACTTAAGTAAAGAAGTTTTGATAGCTCTTTATGTCGATGATGGACTAGTAGCTTCAACCAACGAGAAGGCTAGTAGAAACTTTATCGAACAACTTAAAAGCCGTTTCAAAATTACGACAAAACCAGCATCGTACTTTCTTGGAATGAGTATACATAGGGCGAATGACGGCACTATAACGCTGGACCAAGAGTCGTATACGAAAAAAATATTGGCTAGATTTGGTATGACAGAATGCAAACCTGTTCCTACTCCAGTCATAAAACCCTCACCCGAAGAAGAAAAGGAAGACAATATCCTAGACGATACTAACTTCCCTTATCGACAGGCAGTGGGCGCTTTAGCATATTTAATGGTCGCTACAAGACCTGATATATGCTACGCAGTGAGTATTGTGTCAAGACATCTAGAAAATCCAAGAAAACTCGATGTGAAGAACCTGAAACGAATACTCAGATACCTAAAAGGAACAATGTACAAGGGTCTGGTATTTAAAAAAGCGGGAGGGAAAGGTATCTTAGCGTATAGTGACGCTGATCATGGAGGAGACGCTACGACTGGACATTCGACTACTGGTATGGTGTTCTTTTACAATGGACCAATCATGTGGAAGAGCCAAAAACAAAAAGGTTTTCACAATATTAGTTGACTATATGCACATAATCATGGTTTACACTCGCTCATCTTGGATTGAACCAGTTTCTGTATGTGACGTCAAACTCATGATAGGTTTTTCGTTTAGTTTTTCTCATATTACTCAACAACTAATGAATGTGCACTATTGAAACTTGCTGCACATCTGCTGCATAATCTGCGTCTCAAGACGGATCAAATGCATTTTTTTATGAGCTTATGGGTCTTTTTATAAAGAGGCTACATTTTTTTTCTAATTTCTTAAAAAATCGCTATAACTTAAAATCTAAGTTTTTTTTCTTGTTCAAAATTCCGGCACATATTGGCACATGTAAGAGCTATTTATACAATTTTTTTCATAAACGCACATGCAATAGTTTTCGAGATAATGCGATTTTGTAAAACGTTACCTAGCAGGAAGATTAAAAAGTTGAATATTTCAAAAACCTGAAGGCGCACATATTATAATTTTTGGCGCACATTCATGCACAAACATAAGCTTTCTAACGGACTAATTATTTTTCTCTCCGATGTTTTGTTAAAAATTTTCCTGCTAGAAATCGTTACCCTAGCAGGAAACTGTTTTTTCGATTTATTCCAAAACGGCTGGATGCACATATAATATTTGGCGCACATATAGTAAATTGAGCACAAAACATTGGTACCACTCATATCACTCTAGGACATACTTTCCTGCTAGGGTAACGCACACCTTTAGTTTTTTGTTTTTGTGGCAACCTACTCACTCCAAGGTACGTCTAATATATTTTCATCTTATTTAAAAATACTAATGTTTTCAATAGTAACCTATGCGCCGCGATTATGTTCGGTGAAAAATAATTTCATGCAAAAATCGACTTGCGTTTTTTTCGCAGTGCGCGATTCGAGTATGTTACTCTTGTTTTTTTAATCGTGTAGGTTTTTTTAAAGACAAATTCTTGTTCTTTTTTTAGCGAGTGGAACTGACCCACACAAGTCCCTGTTTCAGAGTTTGAAACCGCTTCACGCTCTTTGACGCGGTTTTTGATTAACGACAATTCGAAGGCGGCCGGGACCGGACGGCTAAACGTGCCCTCCGAAGCACGGAATCATCTTTCTTTTAGGAGAAACAGGTGATATAGCCTGCAGTGTAACCTAACTGACAAAACTAACACTCACAAAGTGAAAAATCATTACCTATGTTGTCAACTACTGTTGACATACTGACAGGGGCCCCACAAGTGTGGATTGCTTAGGGCCCCGAGTAGTCTTAATCCGGCACTGTTTCTCTTCAACTTATTGCAGTCCATTGTTGCACATAGGTCTTTCCGAGTTTGCGCTAGATATGCCGGTCCTCCTCTTTTCTCATTCAACCTCCACCAGCGACCTTTTGCAAGATGTCGGTTTATCGGCCGGAGGGCGCCCTATCGCTCGTCTTTTCAACGGCCATCAGTTCTGCGACATACTGCCATGCCACTTCAACTTGATGATCCGGCGAGCTATATCGGTAATTTAGTTCTCTTGCGGATAACTTCATTTCTGATTTATCTTTAAGAGAGACTTCAAGCGCTAGCTCGCTATTGCCCGTTGAGTACAGTAAATTTGTGTGAACCAATCCCGCTGTCAGTGTCCATGTCCTCAGCTGCGTATGTTAGCACTTGTAGGACGCATTGCTCAAAGACTTTGAGTCGAAGCATTGTGGACGTGAAGATCTGACGTCGTAACTTGCCGAATGCCGCCTAGCCCAACTGAATCCTCCTACTAGCTCCCCTCTCGACATTGAGCCGGTCAAGTTGAATAGTTTGGCACAAGTAAACGTATTCTTGCACAACTTCGAGAAGGACGCCAACGCACGTATGCTGGTTGTGGTATGACATGGTTTTCGAACATGACTTTCGTCTTGTCCAAATTTATCACCCCAACTCGCCAGGAAGACTCATTAAGGCGTTGTCATCTNTCTCTTCAACTTATTGCAGTCCATTGTTGCACATAGGTCTTCCCCAGTTTGCGCCAGATATGCCGGTCCTCCTCTTTTCTCATTCAACCTCCACCAGCGACCTTTTGCAAGACGTCGGTTTATCGGGCCGGAGGGCGCCCTACGCTACGATTGCCGAGACGCGGTCCCACTCCAGAACTCGTCTTTTTCAACGGCTATCAGTTCTGCGACATACGTGACCACTGCCACTTCAACTTGCTGATCCGGCGAGCTATATCGGCAACTTTAGTTCTCTTGCGGATAACTTCATTTCTGATTTTATCTTTAAGAGAGACTTCAAGCATAGCTCGCTCAATTGCCCGTTGAGTAACATA
The DNA here is from genome assembly GCA_019425675.1 of Leucinodes orbonalis. Lineage (NCBI taxonomy): Eukaryota > Metazoa > Arthropoda > Insecta > Lepidoptera > Crambidae > Leucinodes > Leucinodes orbonalis. The sequence continues at coordinate 115,322 of PQWD01002122.1, read as the reverse complement.
AAATTTGTGAACCAATCCCGCTGTGAGTGTCCATGTCTCAGCTGCGTATGTTAGCACTTGTAGGACGCATTGCTCAAAGACTTTTGAGTCAAAGCATTGTGGACGTGAAGATCTGACGTCGTAACTTGCCGAATGCCGCCTAGCTCAACTGAATCCTCCTACTAGCTCCCCCTCTCCAAATTGTGCCGGTCAAGTTGAATAGTTTCGCACAAGTAAACGTATTCTTGCACAACTTCGAGAAGGACGCCAACGACGTATGCTGGTGGTATGACATGGTTTTCGAACACGACTTTCGTCTTGTCCAAATTTATCACAAGCCCAACTCGCCAGGAAGACTCATTAAGGCTGTTTAGCTTACTAAGAGCTTACTGAGAAGTAAGCTCTTCCGACGACTGCCACGATGAAGATATCATCAACAAAACGCAATTGAGAAATAAACTCTCCATTGACGTTGAAATCTCGATCAAACCAGTCCATGGACTTGAAGACATCCTCCAGTGCGTTTGTGATCAGTTTCGGGAATAAAACATCCCTCTGTCTCACACCATGACGCAATTGGATGGGTCATGGTTCGCTGGTCTTGGATCTAAACGGTTATAGTCGCTCCATTGGAGAGATACTTCATCGCCTCTTTATATCGCCAGCCTTTAAAAACAGCCCATGTTTCGATGGAGTCGAAGGCTTCTCGTTCTCGTGATCTATAAATGCCATACACAGTGGCTGGTTATACTCTTTGATCTTCTGTATAATCTGCCGAACAATATGGATGTGGTTCACGGTGCTATAGCCTTTCCGAAACTATTTCCGCCTAAACTCAATTCAGACCAGTATCACAGACAAAATTAATATACTAAATTTTGATGGTACCACGTGAAAATATGGTCCTTAAACCAACTTTACGATAAACATTTTTTTAATTCAAATTATCATATACTGTTTTTAGCGAGATCTGGGGGTCCTTGTAACCTCGGGGCATAAGCTTACCCGTATAGGGTGTAAAGGCCTTAGTGCGTCCACGCAGGCCCATTGCGGATTGGTCGACTTCACGCATAACCTTTGAATTTCTTTGCAGGAGTCCGCACGTTTCTTCACGATGTTTTCCTTCACCGTAAGAGCGTCGGATAACGTACCTACATATGATTTAGAAAATTCGAAAACACATTGGTACGTGGCGGGATTCGAACCTGCGCCCTCCCAATCGAAAGGCAACAGTTCACACCACTGAGCCACCTCTCTCTCTCTCTCTCAAAACATAAATAACACGAGGGAAATGTGGATCGTATGTGAGACTGTAATAGGCACGTTCGTAACCAACGTTGTGTTTCGCCGAATGTGTAAGGTCACCGGAACCACAACTTACGCATACCCCCTTGTCCTGTGAAATAAAAATTAAAAGAAATTATAAAAAAAAACCAAATGCAGTACATTTAGTGAAATGTCGAACCTGTTCTGCCATTAAATAGTAAGCGAGCTGGCATTACAGCCTTGTATAGGGGTTTGATGTGGGCACATGGAGCGTTTGAGTGGTTGCGGCAATCTCCCATAAGCCCCATGTGGCGCGACACAGCCAGCACATTACTCGGCTGCCGCCCGCAACGACCTTACTTCCTTATCTACACATAAATACTCATAGACAAAATACGAGCATTTTCCTAAGTTGGCAAATGCAAAGAACACAATTTTCTTAGACGGTCAATGACTCGCGGAGATAATTGTCTCCGCAAATAATAATTGTTCTAAGAATATTGTACCGTGGTATTTATTGTCTTTGCGCGATAAGTCCTCAAGGACGTATGGGTGTTTATGGCGTACGTTGCTTTTCTCCATAGATCAGGTCTCATACACCGGATAAAATGTCCTGAAGAATAGATAAGCCTTTAAAAATTAATACTGATGTTGACTGACAAGTCAACTGATGTCTAAGTGATTTAATAATATCTCCATACATTTTTTTATGCATATCATGTACAAAAAACACTTTGACGTCATGGTATTAAATTATTAACTGATGCACTTTTAATTTTATAAGATGTTTTGCAAATAATATGAGTAACTGTTCCTGTAACCTGTTCCCATGAGCCAACTGGGAGATAATATTATTATATTCCTTTTTGAAGTCGTTTTAAAAAGAGGATTCGATACGTTATAACGAAAGTTTCAGGTATTCAAATGTAACCAATTTTATTATGAGCGTTTCTGACTTTTATATACCCCCCTATTGAGATACCCTGGCCGATGCTCTTTTCCCCTTCCGGAAATGGTCACGTTCTGTTTTTGCCTCCGTTCTCTTAAATACAGTAGCTAAGTTGTGTTACTTGTATTATGACTGTCTTTAGAGAATCGGAACCCTAAATCGAGATCTACATGGAACATTTTAATATTTATCATTATATTTGACGAATACGTAAAGCATAATTACAGTAGGTAAGTGCTATGAAAATGTAAAGATATATTTTTTACAAAAAAACAATTTCCCAAGTTTGTTTTTTTTGGACTTGCTGTGAATATAATAACAGGAGCAGTCTACCAATTGGCTGAGTCTTACTTATTTCGTCGTAACTGACGCACCAGTTAGAGTAGAAGTAGGAACCCAGTCAACTCCCATGTCTGGGTTAAAAAATTATATGGAATGCCAAATTTTAAATTCTTCTTAACATTTCAATCCCACAAATTATCGTTAAAATTATCATGTCATACATATGTCATGTCATGAAAATATGAGAAACATGTCATTAACATCCCTATTAAGCGCCAAATACTAGGTAAAATATCATAGTACCCATATAGTTATATGTCGACCCATGTGGTGTAATGATGGAGACGTCGGCTACTACACCAAGGATGTTTTCTATGTATAATATATACTTATGTATTAAAAAATACATATAAGTATGTTTATCAGTTGTTTAGTACCCGTAATACAAGCTTAATATGGGGCTAGATGGCGTTGTGTAAGAATTAGTGGATATTTATATTATTTATTTATCACTTCAGTAGCCAGTCACATTATTATTATTATATTAAATCCTGGTTTCGCGAATAATCAGAAACAAAATTGACCAGCATCACCTTTGCGTTTTTTCTAGTTTATATCTCTATTCAATCAATCATTACCGTCAAATGCTATTCGTCTCTTTTTTATTAACTCAACCTTAGTGTCACTGAGAAACTCAAACGATTTATCAGTATGAATCAGAGACAGCTTTTATCCCTTTGGCTTCCAGGTATCCAGACACAATGGAATATCTATTGTTTGTGATGCATTAAGGCGTCTCTGGCGGCCAAAACGTTAAATATGTACATGATGTCTAAAAAAGTCTTGAACAAAACAAAAGTAACGAGTAGGTAAAGGTAGGTAAGTATCATACATGTGCCCTATCCAAACAAACATTTTAATTAAGCCCATATCAGTCTCTAAACACTTAATACACAAACAAGTTGTAAATACCTACATAATCGCCGAAATATAATGCCCGTACCCAAAACACGAAACTTGAATACAACAAGGTTTGTGCCATAGAAAAGTTTTACGGTTATTATTCAAATTCTAATAATTTCGTACTTTACTAGTGGAAAGTTATGGATATTTTGCTCATCTATTGAGTACGTACCTACATATAACTATAGTAAGTAATTGTAACATGCGGATTTGCGTTTGTCTTTCCGATCTAATCTCACCGATAGTGGGGCTTTACTATTTTATAACATGATACTTTGGATGTTAGCGATAGATTTAATATCAACCTCATAATTGACTTCATTATCAGCCGATGATGTCAATAAATATATTCTCTAATCCTGGTCAAGAGGATGTGGGGGAAGATATTACTTGTAGTGCGGAAGGACATGACTGGCCGATGATTTTCAATGAATAATATGTCCTTTTTTAGGTCAATTATGTTGAGTATTCACATATGACGCGCTATATATACACATATAGCGCGTCTGTTAACTTGCTGTTATGAGAAATTTCAACCAATTTGTTTATATTTCACATAATCCGAGTATAAGTTAAGTTGTGCCAAACACATTAGTAACTGTTGGGTGGTATTATTTCTCAGTCTGTTAGTTGCATCTGCTCATCTGTTATTTATGTGAAAAATACATAAATAACGGTTGATAATAAAAGTTCTCAGGCATCCATACAATAATTTTAGAGCTATGCAAGGATTAAAAATGCTCTGTAACTATAGCGTCCGCACATAAACTTTATGGGTAGGTAGTTTTGTCGCCAAAATACAACAACACACACTCAGTAGGGCTCAAACACATTTTTCATGGAAGACAGCATTATTACGCTATCATTGTTTATTAGAGTCATTTATTGATTAAACATCCTACGCGTTTCTAAATTAAATACTCGGTCGAATATACGAAGGATTATTTCTACGCATACCATTTATCTATGATTGAAAAACTGGTTCATGATTCCAGTAACAGTAAGTAACTGAAGCCAGAAGTATAGGACTCAATTCACAACATTATATGTTACACGTTTAAACTAGAAAAAGAAGTATTCATAAATGCAACATTAACGAGTATAATTCTATTAAATGTGTGGTGTTGATCGTGCTACAGTTTAAGTGTCACTTTGGAGCTAATATACAACTATTACATACAAATACTGTCAATTTTACAGCCGTCCCACGTGAGAACCATTTCATGCATTGTGTGGGCAACAAATGGGTATCAATCATGCTTAACAACATATATTGTATTGGATGCTACTCAACCTATTAAAGGTTCATTGCAACTATTCTCACAATAAAAATAGACTTATTGACTGAAGGTTTTATGACCGTTATAAAATTATCTTTAACAAAATAACCTGTCTTAAATAAATTAGTAGACGTTACATAAAATTAGGTATTTGAATTTATTCATTTAGCCAACAGGTGAAATGTGAGAAATAGATTATTCGGAGATTTTAAAAGTTTACTTTGTAATAAGTCATTTTCTACTTATCTTTGAAAGTATAAAATAAATAAATAATATTATAAAAAACCCTATTATTTAAAATATATGTTAAATAATAGTCCAGTTTACATTCCTTAGTTGACTGGTTAAAGTTAATTTATAATAATTCTAAAATTACGATATAGAATAGCTGATACTAATATAAGTGTCTTTGTTATCCGTGTCATGCTTTTTCTCAAAAACAATTTGCGCAGAAAACACGACAAGGAATGTAACAAGTAATATTTTATTATTTGAATTATTCTGCAACGGGTGACTGAACTAATTGGTCTCTCGAGTTTTGTGGTTGTAGGCGAAGACGTGGCTTCAGGTGGAGAACAATTTTCAATTAAATAAAAACAATTGAAGGAAATGGCTTTTCATTTGTATCGTAAGGAATAAACATATCTAACAGAATATTAACCACTCACTGGTGGAATCTGCCACTAAAATATTTTACTTTACCGTTGAACATATAAGGTTTAAAATTCTAAGAAATTGAAATGAATACAAAATTATTATTTTACACCTTATTATCAAGACTTGAAAGTTAGGATAGTTGCGTAAAAGACGTAGTTTCGGTAAAGATTAACAAATACCTATAATAATTCAATACCGAGTCAAAACTTAATTTTAAAGGTATTGTATGAAAATGAAAAATGTAAATGAAAATGAAAAGTGTTTATTGAGTTTAGGTCCTTAAAGAACACTTATGAATGTCAAATGAAGCTACCACTGGTTCGGGAGGTAGTTTTAGTATGACCTTTAATGTAATGATTAAGTATTATCGATACTGATTACCTAGTTGGTTTCTTTTCTCTTCGAATTTATTGCATGGTTTCTTCGACAAAACCAATGTTCGTCGAAATATATTAACACAACAAAACCCTGTATCACAGGTTTCTCTAAAGCCACATCAGGCACCAGTCCCTCCCAGTGTGACTCCCCGTTGACAATACCTAGTCTTAAGATAATATATTCTAATCAAAAATACAAATAAGAAATTAATTATTACGAAAAGTTATTATTTATTAAAACCCTACGAATGTCGGTAACTGAGTCTTGGAAGATGTTAATTAGGGAACTATAGCTATTAAGCAATACACAGAGGCGAGGCACAGCTGAATTAGCACCCAAGACTGAGAGGAGGACAGAGTGGCGTTATTGGATTTCTTGGAGCTCTACGCGGGACTTTGAACCTGAAAGCGGACAATAATTCAGGGCAATTGATATTACCATTAAGCAATTTAGCAAGAAAAACTCATATCTAGAAGCTCGCGTCGTTTATTGCAATCATGCAATTGTGACAAAATAAGCAAATTATTATTATCTTTACGAAACAGTGATAGTTGCTTGCCAAAACAACATTAATATCAACAATACAGCACATATCTAAGTAAAGGTATTTTTTCCTTTTTAACGTGTCAGCTTAAGGAAATAAAACCAGTTACGTTATTAAAATTAAACCAAATCTGCCACTTCCACCTAGACATACACATTTTAGCAGTTTCAAGTGAAAAATAAAAAAGAGGCTTCCTGCTTCTCCTCGTGACCTAATTAAAATTATAAAAAAAATATTTAAAAAACAGAACCCAGTGGCCAATCAGGTACGATCCTCAGCATACGCTCCAATAATATTGCCCACTACCATTACCAGTTTCAAGGTGGCCCAAAGACCAACCTAATTCCATGTATGAAATATGAGTCTCATCTTTGTGAGTAATCTGCGACCTATAAAATTGGAAGCACGATTAAATACTGCCCCTTCAGGTTAAGCACACCAAACTTGGTTGATGTTAAACTTAAAAGGCAGAGAAACTTTGATGTCATCTTGCTCTAGCTCTTATGACAAATCTGGACATATCTCAATATGCTGAGACCATGAGTTCGGATAATTCCTGTGGGACGGGGCAAAAAATAGCCATGGGGGAATTAGGTACGCGGGCCTAATGCGGCTTGGTGGACATCAAAATTCAACAGTTAAAAATTGGAGTTGAAATTATGTTTTTTGTAAAAAAAAATATTATAACCTGCAAAGTAATACAATTTGTCAAATATATTTGCTTAGTAAATAAAGAATAATTGATGAAAGCTTAAAATTTTTAAAATGGACTCTTTAGCCATTTCAAAATTTAAAATAATATACCGTAATAAATGCCTTACCTCAAGTAAAGTTGGTCTTTACAATAACATAATTCAAAAGTAAATTATTTAAATAGTACAAAAACATACGTTGACTAAAAATTAGGCTGTGTTAGAGGCGTTCGTATAAAGGGCGAAGCGAGGCAGCGCCCGCCCTACAATCCTCGTGACTACCGCGCGGACCGCTCATTCGCATATTGGAAGTTTTGAATTCATCGCTTCAATCAAACAAGTGATAACCTAAACTTTTAAATTGACACTGTGAAGTTAATAACATTTTCAGGTAAGCTTTTATATTACAGTAGGTACGCCAAAACATACGATACATTTCGATTTGAATCTGAAAGTATCATATGCTATGGTTAGGTGAATTTAAATAATTATGTAACTACAATTTAATGTTTCCATTGTATGAGAAATATTCCAGGTATATTTTTTTTTGTCAAATGAAAATTTGGAAATGATTAAATATTTAAAGGGTATAAACACTTATACTACTATGTCCAATTAATATAATTATATTTAATGTTAAACGTATACGGCGCTCTGAAACTGTAGCCTTAGTTTTAAATACCTAACAAATGTTGCAATGCCCTGACAGGGTCATGTTGAGAAACCTGTACTAATATTATAAGACCATTGTTAACCAACATGCGCAATAAATGAATATGAATATAAGCATTCTGAGATTAGCTCCTCATTTCGTTTGTGATACCTGATGCGTGGTTTGGATGGGTATAAAAATTCAAATTTCAATAACAGTTCTTTGCTGTAACCTGATCTTATTTATTTACTTATTTATTCGTACATAGCGTGACAATTACAGTATACAGTAAGAAACAATAAAGTACAGGCTAGCTTATCTCTATTAGAGATTTCTTCCAGCAGGCCATTGTGAACCAGACAAACAATAGGTAAATGATAACCTATTCTTTCTTAATGTCAAACGTCACTAATATTAATTGTGAATCTGGTAAGGCGAATAGTAAATAGCCTTAGGCGCTCAAAGCTATAGTATTCTAATACCTGTGCTGTGTACATACATACAAATATATATAATGTGTAGTACATAACTTGCATTATTCAGTAAACAAACAGCAAGTAATGTGGGCTGCGTCAGTACATTGATCTTACCGATTTCATCTACTAGGCAGTTTTAAACCCAATTATTGTATGAAGTTTCAAAAATATTGTTTCGAAATAAATAAAAATAAATACAGTGGATATATTCATTCACACAGCGCCTAGATGGCGCAAGTTAAGCGTGAAGCCTGTATTATGGGTACTAAACAACGGATAAATATACTTATATTCATTTCTTTTGTAAATACATACATATTATACATAGAAAACACCCAGACCATTACAAACAGACATGTTCATGCACACAAATGTTTGTACTGCCCGGGGATCGAACCCGGATCCCTTGGTGTTGCAGTCGACGTCTCAACCGCAACACCAAATGGGTCGTCAAAAATGCTCGGTTATACAAAGTCCCTTTAGGTAGCTTCAGGTTAATTGTAAACTATTAGTACAATACACATGTTAGGGGTATCGTTTTACATATAGGTACTTTTGTCCTGTTATATAATACGGATCCTGTAAAACACTTCAATTAACAAAAAAAACTTTAAACTTGTTCATCAGATAGCGATTAAAGTCTACTATGGTCTACGGTGAAATCACATTTAACATTAAGAATGCCCAAGTAATTTCGAGATATGATACAAAACTAAGTCTTTATTTATTACATCATATGAAAACATAGCTTTTTCCCGTTTACTAAATATTAATCATTTATTCAAGTCAATTATTATGGTTCACAATAGTGCAACTTTGTACATATTATAATAGGATCACTTGCACGAGTTACATGATTTCATAATTTGAAAGGATAAAGTCCACAATTCCTACCTGTTATGCATAAAACCAGGCGGATAGCTTTCACCAAATAGTCAAAGCTTAATCGGGAATTTATGACGACTGTTGCTTTGGTTGCAACATTGCTGTTTTACTTACGTCTCAAACAGTGTTTTTTCTTAAACATATAATTGTAATCAATGACAAGGCATATTTTCAAGCACAGAATTATGTACCTATATTGTAAACAATTTAGCATGCAATCACTAAACCTAACTGCTGAAAAACACAATTAATTAGTGTCTAAAATGCTGACTTCTTGACTATGGAGACAATTGGTTTAGATCATGTTTTGATTTCAATTCTCTTTATACTTACATCCTAATTTGTGTATTTTTAATTTATTACCATGGAACCGAGATCATAAGGTACTAATATAAATACCAGATAGCAGTAAAAGTTATAAAATAATAACGATTTTAGGAGCTACTTAACTAATCAATTTAACACTTTGGGTGTCAAGCGTTGACTGCAAAATTATCGATTCTTTAAGTTAGGTTGTTCGTGATTGTAAAATTCGATTGTAAAAATATATTTTCTGTTTGAATGGTTATTGCGCAGTGATTTCGTAAAAAACTGAACTTAAGAATAATGCATCTTAAATATTAGGCACAAGGAAAGATAAAAATATTTCTTGGCTATGTACATGGATGTGACTTTTTTAATCTGCTTCAGGATGACTTTTTCTTCAAATTATTTGATCCTAGATGAGGAAAAAACATAGACCCCAAAGAAAATTTATCGTTCTTCCTTAAAGTTTTTCAGAGGAACGTGTAATGTCCTCACGAAGATGATTTGCAGCCCACTTGCCTTAATGCTGGTGGCTCTCTCCGCAACACTCGCAGCCGCTGCCCCCGCCAGTCTTTATGATGACAAACCGGTAAGCTTTCAGAACCATTTTTAATTATTTTAACATAATTACTACAAAGTGGTAAGAAAGAAGAAAGAACAGAAACGCCAAAAAAATTAATACAAATTTCATATAAGAAATAAAAACATAATAATAAGGACAAGGAAGTCAAATCAATGTGGCCCAGTGTCAGCTTTAGCTGCCGTGTGTTATGTAGCCAATGCAGCACAGGTATTCAGATAAAGTAAAAGTGACAAAGACCCTCATTTACTATAGGCCCATAAGCCTAACCTAACCGAAAGTGTGATAACCCTATATTTTTCACGAAAAGCTTGCACCTTCTGGGTACCTCATCCAGCCTGTGCCCGGGCAAAGACGCTCTGATCAAACGCCATCTAAAGATCTCATGATTAATGTTTCCTGTAGGTTTATGGTTTATGTGTTTTCTGTAGGTAATTTAGTAACCCCCAAATATTAATATAAATAAATATAATTAGAACAAAATGATCTCCAATTTAGAAAATTAATATATCAACAGATGAAACAATTGAAACCCTTATCTGATATTTAACGTTCCAAAAAGGTCTCCTCATGCTCATTATTTTGAACCGGCATAACGTGTCATGGCGCTTTCCTTGGTGGATTATGTGTGATCGCCGTGAAAATGTATCACATAATTACATTGTTTTAATAAGAACATGTGGAAGAGTCGTTAAATTGTATTAGCGATATATTATTATTATATTCGATAAAAACGAAAGGATGAATAATATGAATCGTTAAATATATATCTAGGTTCTTTTCATAAATCCTTTTTATGTACAAAGTTAATAAAGCCACATGTTTATAATTAATGGACCATTATTATATTAGATAACATTATTAATTGAAATATAAATAAGTTTCTTCTTATTCTCCTATTTGGAATTTATTTGTATTCATCTTTTTCTCTCTTGTGTTTTGTATGTTTTTGCCAAATAGAACTGAGTGCTTTCTTCTTCTTTTAATACGATTCCAGACGATTCGATGAATTGCTTTTATACCTAGCCTATCTGAAGATATTAAAGTAAAAAAAAAATAGATCTATTATATTTTAGCCGAAGAAAGATGGACAGATGACCTGGTTAAGGTTACGGGTAGCCGATGGACATCCAATGCTAGTGATTGGTCCGCGTAGAAGTCATTATCCTTCGTTCCGTTAGAATGTCATTGAAAATAATATTAATAACATCAATAACTAAATAAGATTTACTGATATTGAGTTTTAAACTTTGTAAAATTTACAGCTACATCTGCACGCACGTACAGCTATATCTGCTAAAGTGTTCACATATTTTTGAATGTTGGAAACATATCAATTTCATTAAAGACCGAGTCGGTAGGGAACAAACCATTCAAAATGTTAACATAAAACATAAGTGATTTTTAATGTAAGCCAATGTTGTACACTTCTCAAGAAAATTCACATATCGAGCGGCAATTTGAGCAGTCTCATAAAAGAAAAAGCAAAACGGGGCAGCACGTTCTTGCCTGACTGCCTCTTACACCTACGCGTTGAATGTCGTTTTGATGGTTGGAGTTTTATAGACGAGGTAGCCGAAACACAACCACATTTCCTAGTAACACGTGTTATAATTCTAAACCATTTGCAAATTACCCAA
>PQWD01002122.1:0-103127 GCA_019425675.1 Leucinodes orbonalis | reverse complement strand
GATACGTGGATGACATGGTAAGTAAAAGATACGTGCTCAGTCCATGGAACTGGTGAAAAATCCTAAAATTTTTGGAATGTGCCCATCTTTAAGACTAGCTGTTGAGAGTAGCGTGACATAATACATCTTCAGGTTGCAGTGACTTCAGGTCTTTAGAAGCCTGCAAATTCCCGCTATCAACCAATCCTCACTTACATCCTCTTAACTTTTATTGACCATAGGGTGCTACGTTTGAAACGTGGGCAAATGGATTTAAAGGTTTTATTCCCAGTATTCTCACGCAACACTAACACATTTATTTCTGTGTACTGTGTTTAATCGTTTATCTATAAATAATATGTGTGGATTAACAAACAATGTTTTGCGTTGTGTTTCGTCCAGTAAGCCAGGTTACAGGAAATCCAAAACAAGTCACTTTAAACTCTAGATTTTTTTAAAGTCTGTACCGCACTCGATGGTCTTTCTATATCATGGATACTTGTTTGTCTACATATGTAATAAAAAAGACATGATTAAGTTACTATTGTTCAAGATTTTTGCTTAGTTTAGAGCACATTGTGTCAGTGTGTAAGATGTCTGGTAATAAATCAAGTGTTATGCGAACATGGTAAGACCAACTCTTCGATTTATCATCAAGGCATCTCCTGTCCTCTTACCTTAACTATTTGGTCCATTCCCATCCTGATTCCCTTACCGATAATAAAGTATGTAAATTCGATAAAACTTAGTTCTTGTTCTTATAAAATTGAATAAACATTTTACATTTTCATTATAGATTAACTCATATTTTACATAGATTTGCAAAATATGAAAGAAAGAAAGAACGATTTGCAAAATATGAGTGAATCTAAAATGTGGAGTATTTACTAAAAAACTTCATTTACATATCTGGCGAATAATTATTGCTCTTGTATGTTCTGGTGGTACCTTTTAAAAGGACACATTTTTCTATAGACGCCAGGTCGTATCTATACTTTACAGGAAATCTGTTTCTACAGTTTTACTTATTTCCGTCCCTCTTGTGATACTTTGTGATTTTTGTTACGCTAATCGTTACTGAGTACGATTGTATAAAGAATTAATATAGAGAACATCCATCGAGGCTCTAGCGATGCCAACACGATTTAATTGATATACAGAAACTGATAGAAAGTGTGGCATGTGTACGTTGATTTGACATTACCCGAAGCTAATTTGTTAGGTCCAATCGCACTCGCCTAAAGAGCAGTTCCTCAAATCACCACCAATAATAACAATATAGTTGGTAATCTATGATACTTTTTCCTTAACTTAATAAGAAATTCCTAAAATATCTTGTAATGTGTGTTTTTTGTATGACCAGTCGACGAATTATGTACGCTCCATCGTAGCATTTTAGTACTACATTTCTCGTAGTATTCTACGAAGACTACGACTGTAGCTAAATGTCTGTCCGAACGTAGGTGCTCGTAGTAGTAGTATTAAGATGTAGATAATTAAATAAACTTCATCTTCGTGAAGCCCGTAATTATAGGCTATTTGATTCATTTGCAAAATATTAATAATATGCAAATTTTCAATTCGCTAATTTATGTTCTCTTTGTTTCTAAATCAAATATACTCAGCCTACAAAGTTGAGTGGGCTAATCTATTTAAAAAAATATTATACTACCTGAAAAATATGTTCAAGGAAATAATTTATAGTAACTTTTGTTAAGATATCTATTTGATAAACGCAATGTATAATAAAACTGAACAAAGTTGTAACACGACGCATAGAAGCGCCCTGCCTGTGACGTAACGAGTCAGCATCCTTTTGTATGGAGCATTTTTTCCACACTCAAAACTCGCTTAAAACTGTGATATCTCAAACAGTTTCGACGCTAATGAATAAGTCTTTCATCAGTGTTTCTATAAAAATTCGGTAACAGACCAAAATATATTGTCATATAGCCTATTGAGTAAAACAAAAGGGGTCACCGGATGTTGCCCTTCAAGTGTAATATTACAAGTACATTATTATAAAGTGCTGGAATCACTGAGGTTGTTGGTGCCGTTTCAGAGCGACCAGCTTGAGGAGGCGGACAACCACCTCGGCGACCAGTGGTACGGCAATGAGGACCTTAGCGTGGCGCCGCTACGTACGCCCGTGCATGATCTCTCAGACATGGTAAATATCTCTTTGAATACGCTAAATGACAAATAAGTACATTATTCAGCCACTTACAGATTAAGTTTTTCTCTAAATATTTTGCATATTTAAACTTATATCTAAGTATGTCCAATGTGTTTGGGCAGGTCGCCAGAGCCTCGGTCGTGAATCAATCAATTTTATATAAGTAGCAAATATATCATAATTATAAACATTCTTTTAAACCTAAACTTTACTTTCTGAACCAAAGCTTTTCTAGCCAAAGATTTGGACGTTAAACTTTTGATAGAATATGTCGGAGTCTTATTTTAAAATTACTTACCTTATTTAGTATCGTACAGTATTCCTCCGTTATTTTAAACATCTAATAATTAAGTAATTATAATTATTTATCCTTTATATGATTATGTGATAGGAGATACGCAGGCAATTTATAGATAACCTTTGTGACATTGTTAGGAGTGAGGCTGAGACATTTTAACTACTATGGATTGACTTATGTGTAAAACTCACTCAATTTTTTGTAAAACTCACTGAATTTTCTTGAAAATTATGTATTTTTGAAGTTGTTATGTAACAGTTTATGTGTTCTATACAGTGAGTGCGGTGACATAGAACAATTTATTTTATCTCATATAAAAAATCAGTGGATCACAGAGTAGTGACGTAAGAAAATGTAAAAGTACAATCTACTTTTCAATTAAGGGTGAGCTAAGCTCAGTGAATGGTTTGCCCGGTGTGAGTTTTTCTTTAGAAAAATCACACTTTATGAATAAAAAAAATGTAAGTGTAGCCATAATATTTAAATAATTGATATTTCATTCCTTTCATTGGAAACATGCCACATCAGAAAATAATAAAGACAATTTAAATTTAACGAACTTATATTTATTACTTTTTAAAGTTATAATAAACCTCCTATTCTTATGTTAGTATGAAACAAGCGCGCATGATCGCGTGTTTACTATAACATAATACCTGTCAATTGAATTATAAATGAAGGATTGTCAGTACTAATTGTGCAACATTAGACGATATTTATTAATTTACGAAGACTTTCGTTTCGTAGGAATACGTTAAAATGTTTTAAATCTGGGTTGAACCTGCTGGCGAGTGAGTTATACGCTCTCACTGAAAAAAAAGCTCATTCAATTAATAAACGGCGTCAGTCAGTGCACTTCATCCTTGTGTCGGTAAATAGAACATAAATCGTGTCAAAATCCACATGCCGAGTTATGAGAATCAGGGCATCTCCAAATCATTTTCCTGCATTAATAAAAGCATAAATATGTAAAAACAAAAAGGTCCTTCATATAAAAAAAAAGAAACATTAAGTATTCTACAAACGTGATACGTTAACCATCAATATTCACATTTTGAAAACTATCCATAGCAGTCATATTTGAATGTCAATTACTTTATCAAGTCGGTTGGTCAATCATAATTTCGATTGATAAGATGATCGAGAGAGTTTATTACTAAGATACCTACTATAATGCATATTTATCTACGAGAATGTTTTTTAGTTTATATTTATTCGAATTTATTTTTCGAGATATTGTTGTTTTATCCAATTCATTTTCAAACACGATTGAGATTTTCAACTTATGCTATAAAATCATTTCAGTAGCGGCAGATTTATTATACCTCTAGTATATACATAAAAAAATTGGCCAGGTGCGAGCCGGACCCGCCCGTGGAGCATTGTACAGCTGCAAGTAGCAATAAATAAAATATTTTTATTTACTTTTGGCACCTACTATAGTTTTGTGATGTGAAAATAGTGGTTCACCGTTTATGACGCATAAGAAAATAACTACTAAGCAAATATCGTTCTAATCAAATTTCGTTGTTCGATTTAATGGTAATGTTAACCTTAGATGAACAATAAACTAACTAGATTAAACTTTTTTCAACTTTGGATGTGCTTCTCGCGCAAACTAATCAATTTATTAAAAAGATAATAAAAGAAACCTCAATATCATTTTTAAATGCTACATATTGATACCCCATGTAGAGTCTGATGAACAAAATCAATTTTTGAGTTCCAGTTCAATGTATGGGTAATCTTAAAATATATATGTATTTTTTAAGTTTCTTATCAGAACCTTATTATGTAGCGGAATACATATTATGCTTATAGTTTTGGAAAAAAAGGGTGTGACAAATACACAGACAGACATGACAAATCTATAAGGGTTCCGTTTTTTGCCATTTCACTGCGGAACCCTAAAAAGGGAAAACAATAGCAGTGACGTAGGACTATATATCAACTAACAAGCAAAGACACTCATTCCTCTAATCCCTCTAATTAGGTCACTATCAAATATTCGTAAAAGGAAACACATGTTTCTGTGGTAAGGTAATAATGATTACGTCCAGGACTTAAATATAGAGCGGGCAATCGCTTGTGAGCCATACGTACCATCAGATTGTGTCTATTTATATTGTCAAACGATTGAATATTTACATAAATAAAATGTTATACTGTATTTTTATAACCTCAAAAAAAGCTTAAAAATAAATAAGTTTCATGGAATACACACAGCGCTCTCTAACCTCTAACTAAGCTATTTTTTACTTCGTAAATACATGTTATCATCCATAAAAATATCTTGATCAATATAAGTAGACATGTGTGGTAGTAGCTGACAGCTCAATAATAATTCAAATTGGTAGTTTAATATAACTACTAAGGTCTCATTAATACAAAGACTTCTTGCACCTGTACCTAGAAGTGTACTTCTTTGGGCCACTCGTCTCCTTAACCGAATCCATTCAGACCCTCTTGAACCCTTACTCACTCACTGGCACTTCGACATGTTACGCATGTAGATAGAAAATAGCAGTAGGTAATTACTACAGTAAAAGCTAAGATTTATGAGAGAAGTAGAATCTGCTACCAATATGTAGGTTCTATATAAATATAAAACTATTATTATACAAACATAGTAATATATATTTAAACGTACAATTAGTTTTATTAACATAATGTTACCGTATATAAGGACATACGTAAGTACCCGGTTTCATCTGTTGTAGTGGTTATTCTTTTAGTGTTACAGGTTGAAAGGTGAGACTAGCAATGAAATCGTTTAACACCGTAACTTAATATAAACATACCATAAGTAAGGTTTACACTTAAGTGTGGCAACTTCAGATACAACGGTCACACAGACAACTGGCAGAGAAGATTTTTCGTAGTTGCTAGTGTTCATGGGTGGTGTGGTAGTACCTACCATTAGGGGAATTGTATACTAATTTTGTTCAAAAAGGGAAGAAAACATGCATACGCCCACCAGATACTAGGCATATCAACACAAGAGTTCTATGAGATGCGTTGCTAGCCCTACAAAAAAGAATACGATCTCTTTTCTAAGAACGCTAGGGCATATCGTCCCGGAAATGTTTCTGTTGGTAATTGATTCCATAAATTAATCACACGTGCCGGAAATTATCAACAAATTCGCACTGTGGGACATCCACACGTCCGGAGGGTTTAAATTTATATAATGAAAAAAGCGTGTTCGATTCTTCTTTGGGATCACAGGTGTATTATACGTATCAATGACCATAAGGTGAGATGTCTTATAATATATTTAATTAAACAGATACATAATTTGCCATCAGACGGGGCTGCAGCGGCGCGGGCAGGCGGGTAGCGGCGCGACAGGCATGCGCGGACGCGTCCTCCGATGCTATTTTAACGCCATCACTTGCTTTTAATCCAGCTACATTAAACAATTAAATTTGACTCATCTACATTATGTAATTAAAAATTGCAAGACGTCGTTTATTTTACAAAAAAAAGTAGCAGAAATCAGCTTGGTTATAACTCTTTATTAAATTTGAACTTGATACATTAATATATTCATTCAGTGTATTTGATTGATTTGCTAAATTACTAATTGTACTTCAATCCATTTTTTAAAATGTATTCATTTTTAAAATTGTTTATTTTTAATACTATAGTCCACATTGCATGCCGTGGCAACCTATAAGTAAGGTGACACTTAGCTTTAAGTTTGTCTCTAATTTATTGTTGCTTGTACCAGTGTTTATCTTGTTGGTTGTCCTAAAAAAAAAACTATTTTACATACAGTAAATCAAATTGCACACATGTAACATTATTAATATGCCTTAACCAGACATGAGCACATATGGCTATAAAAAGAAACTGTTTTTTTATTTGTTCGTATTGATAATATGATACAATCAAACTGAAGAGCTGCTACGTTTTGACTAATAAATGTATAAAATTGTTCTTTTATTTAGGTGTCCAATATTATACAATGTCAATCTTATTGTCCCTTTTAGTTATACTTCCATTGTTATTGTTTTGTCAATATATTATAAGGATTTTCATGCTGTCCTGTTTATAATTGGAGTAATATTATTAAATGTTTTTAAAATTTACTCCAATGAGCCAACATTCCACCAGGCTCTTTTGAAATTGCAGATTTTTATTTACTAACTGGTATTAATTCATACTCAGGGAATCGGAGAACACTGAGAAGATTTAAATCGTATTTGCACGTTTTGTTGATTATACGTAAACATAAAATAAAAGAGACATTAATATTACATCAGTTATAACCAGACCGCCCACCTGATGGTAAGTTACAGTTGTACCGCCACCAGATGGTAGTACCGTTATCTAGTTAGGTCACCAGAAAGTCACGTATTAAGTATTTTATCTATGTTTCCCTTCTGCCTGAACACATACATAACTAAAATGATATATCCAAAATTTTAAAAAATTTTTTTGCACAAAAAACAATGAACAATGATTACTATCTTCCAAACTGTAAACAGTTTGTCGTCAGATCACGTGGGTACCTTTGGCCTTACACTCAACCAGCCTCCGAAGTAGCTCAACAGGACCGTGGACTTACAGAAGTACGGAGAGACCCGTAATACATTTTTTGTCATCCATCCGATGGCTGAGAATTTTAATAAGCTTATTTACGCGATCGTCAACTGAACGCGCTAGTCGCTGCGCCATTAGCACTCTTACGCTATTGCATCAGATACTCTAGTCTCAGACTACACTAAATTTATCAATAGTCTTAGAGAACTTTAGATAACAGCTTTTAATAATAATTATGGTTATTAATTGTTAATGCCAATACAATAGATGTACAGGGTTGTTTGTTCCACATGTTTCGCCTAATTAAAGGCATGTAAAAACTGAGATGAGAGTAACATTAAAATTAATTATATAAAGAACGTAAGTATTAAGACTGTAATCTTTTCTATAAGCCATATGAACATTATATTTTTACTCAAACATAGATCATTATAATAAAATATTTAATGATATAAAATGAATTCAAATTTTAAATACACAGCAATGGATCAGCGCGATGAGTAACGCGCCGAAACCCTGCAATGTCAACCACTGTCGAAGAGTTAGTCCAGTAGTAAACGTTGTATGACTGTGGTACTAGTAGTAGAACAATTATAGCTGTGCTGGTCTTCAAAGATTTTCGCTTGATCTTCTGCTATATTTAGTAAAGGAACAAACACTGCATAACCTTTACGCTAAGAAGATTTTGACTTTCCAGTGCGTGCTTACAAACGAAAGGCCTTTGTATGTAGGCACCCGGTGTACGGATGCATTAGGGTCAGGTAAAATCTTTTATATTTAAATATGTGGTAAAATTGACTTCAGGTTCAAAACATGGCCATTGGGCCCGTAGTAACTATGCTGTTCGGGAAGGCCTGTGCCCTACAGTGGCGTTATAGGCTGATAATGACGATATTGAGATTTTGTTTAACATCGACTGAGTAGGCACATACATTTCGTTTATTTCTTGCGCCAAAATGGAAATGCTTTAGGTAAGGTTGTGATTCGAGCTAAGGGTGATACAGGCAGTGAAATACCTTTATAAATAACATCTTCACGCTACCAGTTAGGAACTGCTTTGTTCCATCAGATCCCTGGTGTATTGTAGGTGACAGGTGTTGCTACTTCCAACGGAGGTTTCGCTGGATTGCTAACATTATAATTTAACAAATTTATGCACTACAATATTTATATGGACATCTAGCGGTTTTACGTTGTGCTAGATGTCATACAGGTTATCTTAAAGCTCAACCAGTGGTACTGCACTGCTTACCCGGCATATGCTTTTACGACTAAGCACTTTAGTCGTAAAAGCATATGCTGGGTATCATTCTACGAAGTGAGCTTAGAGCTAGACTCAATATATAGATGGCAGCATTTGTTCGGAAAGGTTGACATTTCTTTTACCGAAAAACTTTTTATATAATTAAATTAACTATAATTAGGAGCGGTCCCCCAACGCGACGTTTTTTTTTAGAATTATTAATAGATTCTTAGGTACTTTAACATTAAGTTCTTTTATTATTTTTTACTTTTTAAAGAAAATTACTTAAGTTTTTATTTAATTTTTATTTCATACTTTTTATAGGTAGGTTAAGTATATTTGCAGTCATTCGGTTACTCTTCCCACTTTCACTCCTCACAACTTTTAAACGGCTCAACCGATTTTCATCAAACATGTCTAAGAACACTCGCACATAAGTCACCTTTAATACAAAAAAAACTAAATTGAAATCACTGCATGCGTTCACAGACAGACAGACACACAGACAGACACAGATACGTCAAACTTATAACACCCTCTTTTTGCGTCAGGGGTTAAAAAGTATGATACAAATCTACTATTATTTAGTATTTTTTCACATCGGACTACCCGACAGTTGGTAAAACGCCATCCGTACAGATATTCCAAAGTGTCGTACGAATGGTTTTGAATTTCGCACAGCGAAGTTGGAAATCGCTGCTTTGTGTTTCCCGAAAAGTAAAATTTAGGGATCTTTAAATCAAGAGTGAATATTCATATCTGGTAAGCGTGCTTCGTCCTAGCGCATGTCTGTGCTTAACATCAGGCAAGGTGGCGTCAAAACGCGAACTATAATTATAAAACAAAGAATAATAGAAAAGTACCTACAATAAAAAAGATAGCTTACATATATAAGTATGTAGTAGTGACCACAGATATCTCATCATCTATGATGGACACTACCGCTCATAATACACGAAAGATACTCAATTATATAATAATCATAGTTTAGTACTTGTTATTTAGTTTAGAATGAAAAGCTTTATCTTATCTATAAAATAGGTACTGCAGATTTTAAATAATTAAAATCTTAAATTAGTTACATGGAAAAGTAACCACGCAGTGCTATAGACATAACACTGTTTGTTATAATAATAATAATAAAATTTCATTTATTAAGTAACCAAGACTCATAAGGTTATAATTTTTTACTTAAAACTATGCTATATCATTATTATATTTAAACAAAACAAAATTTAAACAATAAAAGAAATACGTGAATCATCCATGTACCAACCATGCCTTGCACAACAATGATTGACATACGCACAGATGATATTGTTATGTTATGATGAATTTCATATTTTACTGTTTGTCTCGGCTGTAGCCCGGAACACACTTTAGTTACAGCGCTATTATGGTATTTACTGGGAAAATATGTTGATACAACATTAATATGCTATGATCAGTATCAATATCTAAGTAGTAATAATGTTTAATTCGCAGTTATATATGACGATCTGGTATTCTCATATATAAAGCAGAAGAATATATAAAAAGAAGAAACGCTCTAATCTAAGAAACTACTTAATGGTCAGAATTGAAAAAATATTAAGATATTGCAGTTTTTACTGACTGACATTAACTAAGTCGCCGGTTATCGATGGCCCAAAATAATTTAGCCGCGGAGGAAGCCAGTAACAATATAAATCTATACGAAAATAGGAGATATTGAGGTGCCCACAGGGTAAAACCTTCAGTTTGTGTATTATTACACCAAATTGTAAAATACACAATACAAGTACATGTCAATACTCGTAACGACGAATAGAACTGGTCTTTGTGTCATAGAACAAAGGCATTAAGCGGAACAACCTATTCCAGCTGCAACGAGTATTTGGTTTGAAATAACAAAATGCAAATGACAACTTATGTTCCTCCAATGTATACGTACTACAAAGCAAAGCGTGAATTGCTAAGAAATTACTATTCTAATTTGTAATGACTTGATACGCGACATATAAAACGAAAGCTCTATATTTCCATAATTTATTGCTTGAATGCGTTTTTATGGAATTTAATCGTTTTAGAACTCAAGTAAGCTCAACCATCTCTTTTGGGAATTAATCCATCCAAACTGATGTTACTTCTATCGAACAAAAAACTAGGCGCAGGCTATCTTAGCAACACGCACTAATCCAAACATCAGCACCATCAGCTATAACGGGCCGCTGCATAGGCCTTCCCACACAGCATAGCTTTGGGGAGATTGAGTAACCCACCACGCAGGCATCCGGGACCGACGCTTAACATGCCCACAAGTAATGTTTTCCAGTCTTCTTTCTCTGGGTTACGCAGTCGAACGCTGTTTCCACTAGTCTATGAAGGCAGTTCCATACGCGGCTACCATACCATAGACCCACTAATCTATACACAGTTACTACTCCACCATGGGTAAGCTAAACGTGGGGTCACGATATTACGGCTTTGGTATGAAGGCTAAGTTCCGCTGCATATGCAGTATGAAAGATTATATTGATGACAAAAGTAACTAAAGTACTTATCGCTTATTATCTAGATGATAAGCTTTCATTCATCTGATGATCTCCACGAACGAATTGTATTATTTTGTTATCTTTTTTCTAAATTTATTATTTTAGTTTTACCTTCATGAATCAGATTTTCTATATAATTATGTACATTATATACTGCGTCGGTGGCTCATTGATGTCGACTGTTGCCATCCGATCTGGAGGGCGCAGTTTCAAATCTCGCCATGTACCAATGAGTTTTCGAATTTTCGAATCATATTTACGTTATTCAATGCTCTTATGGTCGACTCTGGTCTAATCACCCTGAGCTGACGATGATGTAAATTATATATTAAGGCAGTAACTATTGTGCTTCTTTCTAGATTCTTTTCCGTTGAAAACTACAATCTGAAACAGTGGTAGATTACTTTTAATATAAATTTGTGATCTTTGTCGAGCTAAGCTGATATAATATTATGAATAATTAAACTTTCGAGTCGAAATTGCACGTGATGCATCCTACTATACAGCATTCAACCTATTTAGTTGTGGCATGGCCAAGCGTGGTATAATTCTTAACAATAGTAGCCCGGAAAGATCCAGCAGTGAACTGTATGACTGAAATGATGAAAAGTAGGTAAGTCTGTTTTAATACTGTGTTAAGGTGCATAATAGGTAACAATGCATTCATCAACGGCCCGCCACGACGGGGACAAGCCTACGGTTCTTTATTCAACGGAACAAAAGTGGAAATTGTGAGAATGGATACAGCGGCCCGTACTCGGACCACTGCGTTATTCTAGAGTTCTAATAGACATTTCTTTTATTTGACTTCACAACACCTACACATATGGATTCATTGCAATAGTTGAATTTTTGAAGTATGTCTTTAACGTAAGTTTCTTTTGTAACCTATTGCAGCCCACTGTTGGAAATAGGGCTCCCCCATTTTGCGCCAGATTTCTCTGTCCCGGTTGATATATAGTATACCTAAATATAACTATCACATTAAAATTCTCACATTGCATTTACATAACTACATGGGTTTAAATAAAGGTATATAGTATTTTTTTATGTTACAGGACGGTCCGGACGCTCACCTGATGTTAAGTGATACGACTGACCATGAGAGAGGTAAGTATATGTAGAGTGTCGGTGGCTTAATGGTGTGTACTGTTACCTTCCTACCGGGAGGGCGCAGGATCAAATCTCGCGACGTACTAATGTTTTCGAATATTCGAAATTATGTGTACGTTACCCGACGCTCTAACAGTGAAGGAAAACATGGCGTGGAAACCTGCGCATGCCTGCGGAGAGTTTCCAAGGCCAATCCGTACTGGGCCCGCGTGGACGACTAAGGCCTATGCACCCTTTACGGCTAGGCTCGTGCCCTTCGTTGGAGACGTTTAATGAGCTGATAAAGAAGTGAAGGTTTATATGTTAAACATTAGTAGATTAAAAAATGTACTTACTGTTATTTATCTGGGTGGGGTGTTTTAATAGTTACAACTCTGAACCGCACTGATGGATTGAAATTCTTTATAAGATTTAATCGAACATTTGATAGTGTATTGTGAAGACTAAATTAAACAAAAACATGTAAAAAAATTGTGGAGATAGAAATATTAAAAACACATACTTTATTTAAGTCAAGTCTTTATGTAAGCTCAAGCTTTATTTAAGTCAGAAAATGATTTGCCTGATTTGAATAGCATCTGATTGATGAAAACTATTATTGCCAAACAAATAAATGCCCAGTAAATTTAGTACGCGATTTGTCCCGTGCAGGTTGATAATTTGATTCCGGTTGAGCTGAAGTCTTATTACTGTGAAATTTCTTAGCTCGGTTGAAATGCTAGATAAATTTTTAAGTAATTAGCTTTTACTTGTGTTAAATTCAACCGATTTCATTATATGGATACTATTTATGTTAATTACTATTAATGTTGTTTATTGAAAAACGGTAAGTAAGAGTTTTAATCTTTAAGTATTTATGTGACATTTATTTCGTTTAACTTTCAAGTTATTCACCTGCTATATTTTTATCATAACACTCAATAGACGAAAGCCAGCCATTTGAATTTCACGAACTGGTTATAAATGTATACTAAATTATAAATTTCGTTTGAAAAGTATTAAAAGATTATTTGAATAAAGTTATTGCGAGTTCGAGAATATGGGTTTTCTACAAATTGTAATATGAATTCCAAAGCAAGCGAGATGCTTAGCAAACATTTTTTAATGGTTGGGTGAAACTGTAGGAATGATGTTTCTAAAAACATTTTATTATTGTGTGTTTAGTATTTATGGTGTAATTCGGAATAGTAGATAAGTTTCTAGATGGGTTTTCGTTCGTGATTAAGTTATTGTGGGAGATAAAAATACTTTTTTAATCCATATTTCATGGGATTATTTTATCCTTTTAATACAACAAAATATTATTTTAAATAAACCATTTATCAGTATAACGTAGTGATTACTTGCTCTGTGTCAAATTACGCCCAAATGTTCTACATAAGTAATAAAACGTTTTTTAATTAAAAGTGAATTAAACATATCAGAAGTAAAATTTTCCTAAAACGGTCTAAGTTGCAGTTATAATTACCGGTCAAAGTTAATTCAACAAATGAAGTGCAATTAATGAAATTACCAAAGACAGCTAAGAAAATTTTTAGGTTTCCGTAGCTAAGTAGCAAAAGGAACCCCTACAGATTTGTCATGTCTGTCTGTCCATCCGCACGTCGCACTCTCTTCCCTCCGAAACTATAAGAACTATATCGTATTGAAACTTTAAAGTATGTTTATGTATTCTGTGAACCGCAATACGGTTTTTAGATCAAACTTAAAAAAAAATTTAGGGTACCCCATACATTGAACTGCAATTCAACATTTAGAAAAAGTGACTTCTAACTTCTAAAATATGGAATTCATTAAGTAAATATAAGTTGAATTCAAAATTAAGTTTAACTTAAATAAACAGATCCGTAAACGTGAACGTAATACTATGTTATCTGTGGTAATACAAACAGTTTTTTAGCTATTATTTTATTTTTAGCACAAGCTTGTTATGAGGTTTCGTTGAAACTTTAGATTAGAACGATCCTTTATTTTCGATTTAATACGCGAAAGGATTCGCTTTCGAGGTCGGACAATTATTTGAGTGTTAGTGCTAGTACTTGTTTGTTATTCGACCAAACAAAAGCCGTAGGTACAGGTTTTTGTACGTAACTACAAAGGTTTTAGATCACACTTTAAACTTGGTCATGATTTATTTCAACTAAGCTACCAGCTTAAGCTGACTTTTAGATTCCGATGGTGTAGCACCAGCCACATTATTTGATGACTGTGCAAATAATGCTCCCGAATCGGATGGGTCACCAAAAATATTGTTTCAAATATCTGTGTCATCTGGCACGGAGCAATGCCAAGAAGTTGATTTTTATTACGTTGGTTTTGAAAATCCTTGTCAATTATTTGACGATATTGAAGTTAGAATATACTTATGTACTTTAATGACGTAAGCATATAATCTACATCCTTATTCCATCCCGTATTACGAATTCAATGTGTGCTTAAACGTATTTGGATTGATTCCTACATTGATTGATTAGGACCCGCATTTCGGGAATATATAGAATCGAACCCTTAAGTGACGTGTTTAACTAAAAGCACGTATAATACATTATACCTATAGAACATAGGTACTATATAATAGTACCTATACTTGTACCAAAATGTGTATAAACGTTTTAATATACAAGCATAGTTGTTATCAATATATTATACGAGTTAGATGCAATGCAAGTTATTTATGAACTCGATGACTGTTCGATTATTGCTCTCATAACAGTTGATCATGGTAATGGTCATGGCAGAACAACAATTATGAACTAAGCAGTTGAGTCTGCTAGATAAAATCATTAATACTAAATTAAATTATGCTTTTGACAAAGCAGGTGACTCACAATTAGATTTATGAAGTTAAAACGGGATTAAGAAAGCTTAATTGTGGAGACTATATTATTTTAAGGATTACTATAGAGGCACCTTCATTTGACATTTGTATGTGTTCTCTAAGCACCTACATTGAATTTGTTTGATTTTGATTTTAATGCTGATACAATCCTCACGCTATAACTTATAACCAATAGCTTAAGTTAACGGTAAAACATACTACTTATACGATATGAAAATCTCGACTCTCGGCAAAGAGCTGATACATTTTCTCGCCAAAGGTTCTTTCTTTGCAAATCTTGTGACCCGCTTGAATACCGATAACAGTTTATTGTGGTATGCTCGGATCGCGATAGCGCGGGATCACTGTACAAACTCCAACAAAGAAACGTTATTTGAGCAAAATAAAAGAGGGATAAGTATATCGTGAACATAAAGATTTGATTTGAAAAGATTTGAAGAACATAGTTGATTTTTTATTCATTAAAAATCAACTGTTGTGGTAGTATATTTTTTTACATTGTCATTTGCCTTAAATGCTGCTTTACATGTAACTTTAACAATATTCTAAGACTTGTTTAATTGTATTGTTTAAACTGCAAAGAGGTTAAACACAGTTACCTATAATTGGAGAAAAACTGTATTGAGAGTTTGAGTCTTTTTAATTTTAAACTAGCTGACCCGACAGACTTCGTCCTGTCAGAAAAAATTGTAATGTGGCAGTGTTTTGTTCCTACCTTTTTTATATTCTTTTCAAAAATTATCCTGAACAGAACCGTCACCCTGGTAATAATTCGGTGTGAATTAAAAATAATTAAATAAAACACTTATAAGCATTTAAAAGTAAGTAATTTTAATGAACTTTATATAATAATAGCAATAAAGCTCAAATTGATTCTACGTTTTAGTAAGAAAACGTTTATATGTGAAAAAGAAAAGACCTGTTTTTAGGGTTTCCCGGCAATTATTCGATTTTTTCTCGCCGTAAGAACCATCCTTGGACTTCAACGAACATTTTAAAAAAGAATTGGCCAAATTGGTCCAGGCGTTGTTGAGTTATGCGCTTACCAACACATTTTGCGATTCATTTTTATATTATAGATTATTCAATTTTCTTTGGTATATATGATGTGATTACACTGTTATATGATCTTCTTAGTGATTTACTAATGCAAGTTAACTTTGATGGTCAAAGTTTTAATTTTATGAATCATGCCTACTGTATGATCCATCATCCTAGTGCCTACCTCTCGTATATAATCCACAGATACTAATATTATAAATGCGAAAGTCACTCTGTCTGTTACGCTTTCACACCAAACGGCTGAACGGATTTTAATAAGCAAGCTTAAATACAGGGAACACAAAGTTCCCTGTATTTAAGCTGGTTTATTTTAGTTCTCTTCAGTCTCCAATTGCATTATCTGTCTTACGTCACTGCTTCTTCTTTTCATATTTTCTACGTACTTTTATTTTGAAAGTAACATATAACTATTAGCACTCTATATATTTATCAAATATATAAAATGCAAGAAAAGAATACATAAATAAAAGTATTACTTGCTTTGATACCGATTCATAGGATATAATAACACTTCTGTGAACCTGAAATTTACTAAAATATTATAAATAAATTGATGTTTTTACTTATCCAGAATACTTAATAATTTTTATTCTGCGACAGATTCAAACATTCAGGTACGAGCACGAGTTTCCAAGTCACGACCTTCCCAACATTAGTTGTCGGTATATTCATCAGGAAAAATTACGCTATTTCGAATTTTACCCAAATGCCTAATAATCTACGTTAATTATGGCATCGTAAGTAAGATGAATGGTGAACATTTGAATTATATTATTAAGACCTAGCTATTTATTATGGAGGTGTAGGTTCCTATACCGCCACGAACCAATGTCTTTTCGAATTTCCGAAATTATCGTTAGTCCGACGCTCTTACGGTGAAGGATAACATCATGAGGAAACCTGCGCACGCCTGCGAAGAGATTCAAAGGTTGTGAGTGAAGTCGGCCAATCCGCGCTGGGCCCGCGTGGACGACTAAGGCCTTTACGGGTAGGCTCGTGCCCCTCAGTATGGAAGTAAAATGAGCTGATGATGATGTTGTTATTTGAGCAAGAAAAATGAAAACGTCCACTACAATTCACTCTCAATGACTTTTATCATTACAAGGTTTCGAACCGTGAACTATCCGAAATGGGCTCACTGAAGGGACAGACCTTCCCATTTGCAGTAGTGTAAGAGGCCTGTAGCCTTTGCCTAGCCTAATAAGTCTAAACGAATCAGGTATTTTTTAAAGTTTCAAGCTTATGGAGAGTTAATGGAGATTATTAATCATTAACAAAATCTTAAGCTTTTTGTTTACAAGACAAATTGAAATTTAGGCGAATCAACTATATTTCACATTTCATTTAAACAAAAGCTATGTGTATTCACGCTTAATGTTACCCTCGTGAAGCTCAATATTCTAACAAAATTACCGTGCATTTATCAACTCGGTGGAACAATAGCCCCTTTAGGGTTACCATTAATACATTTGGAATAAATTACAGAATTTTCGTATAAAGTTATAAGAGGTTTCATGTCTTGTTTATAACCTAAAAATTCATTGAATACTTTTTACATCAGGCCAGGTAAACTATGAAATTGTACATATTTTATTATTTAACTAGCAACCTGGCCCCGCTTCACACGGGTGCAATGGTGATATTCGTAATAGGCACGCTTCCGCCTTCCCGGTCGGCCGGTACCGCAACTTTTAAATCTGTCATATCTTCAAAAATAATTTGTTTTATCATATGCTGTAAAATGCCATATAGATCTGTATTAAATCAACAATGTTTTTAAGGTATTTAATTGGATAAAGATTCATACTGAATTAAAATCGCTTCGATAATCAGCCATTATTTGTCGTAAAAAGTAAATGACAAAAATGTTTGTATGGAATATTTATAAGAGATTTTCTGTAGACCTATTTAATGTTTACAATACTCTACTGACTATTTATTGAATGTTATTATACCTATAAATCACTCGTTTTAAAAAAAACACATCAAAATCCGTGGGGTACTTTTAAGTCCATTAGTTAAGGACAGTAGTTCTGTTTACATTAAGCGCACTTAGGGACATGGGGACAGAAAAAGCGACTTTGTTTTATACTATGTAGTGGATGGAATAAATGGAACATTAAAACATTACAAACAACACCATCAAAAATCCATTTTCTCAAATAGTAAGCTGGTAGTTTACCTTGCCTGTGGAGGCGGCAAGCTGAATCGAAAAGGCAATGTGGCCAATTAGTACAGGAAGACTCTGTAATTCGTGTGCAATTAATTGAGACGTGTTGCACTTTGGTTGCAACTACTAATAAGGGCATTTACCAACAAGGTTCAGGTTTAGGGTTACAACGATCTTACTTTACACAGGGAATACTGGTGCACTTACTTATGCCTTAGGCTTATTAGTAGCCAGGTTCTAGTTATATTTAATTATTGGACACTTAGAATTATGACGTCACAAAAAATTCGTGATTCGATCTAAGAAGCACGTTATTCAATTTCTGTTCAGATTTACTTTTAAATATGTTTGTTACATGAGAGGCAGACAGTAAAATCTCCACTCCACTCTCTTATTCTTCCATTAATCGATTATGCTGACGTATGTTATCTGGATGTCACTGAAGACCAATTAAACAAACTTGAACGCCTTCAAAACCTTGCCATTCGGTTCATTTATGGTCTCAAAAAGTATGACCATGTTTCACGTTTTCGATCTGAGCTTAAATGGTTACCCATTAGACTTCGTAGAAATACTCGGATACTTTGCTTTCTCTACAATACACTTTACAATCCATCTTATCCAACGTATCTTAAAAAACGGTTTTCCTTCGCACGTGAATTAACTATTCCTTGTAGATCCCACCTGAGTTCTTCACTTAAATTTCCAACCCATAAATCCGACTTTTTTTCTTACTCCTTCTCCGTTCATGCAGTGAGGTTGTGGAATTCCTTACCATCTAATATTCGCGATAGCAGTAGTATTTCCTTATTTAAAAGTCGTGTTAAAGAATACTATCTTTCTTCTATTCCATAATATAATTGTGTTTTAAAAATCCATAAACATATTAAGTTTTTGTGCTTTTGTTGAAATTTAAAAACCTTTATCTATATGTTAATAGTTTCTAAATTTAAGTTTTTTTTTTCTTTATATTTTGACTAATATATAGTAATAATGTATTTATTATATTATTTGTTAACCTCTGTATGTATTATGTGTATATATATGTATGTATATGTATGTGTATATATATTTATGTATATATGTGTGTGTGTATGTATGCAGTATATGTGTGCACACTGTCTACCTCTCACACTTAATTTTCTTTTTTTTAGGCCTGTTGGAAGAAATTTCATAATGAAATAAGCAGTGCCTTTGTACAATTTTTTCCATGTACCTGTTTTTTATTGTATAACTGTGTGCATAAATGATTAAATAAATAAAAATAAATAAATAAATAAATTTAATTGATTTATTGAATTAAAAGTATATTAAACATTTTTAATAATGGCCATTTGAGAAAAAGACATTCCTTAAACTTGTGTAGATGTGTTTGTGGTCAGTCTCTATTACGATAAATATCCTGCAATAATCAGTTGTTTCATTTTGTATAGGACTATAAAAATGAAATACTGTTTTACTTTAAAAGTGCTTCACTCCAACTTTTATACTCTCGTGGTTTAATAATAGAAACAATTGAATTTGAAAACACTTGGCGTTCTCACGACTGTCCGAAGAATTGAAACATATCTGGGGGCACGGCAGTGCCCCCGCCAAGTCGAGCGCGAAGCAAACACTGCCGTACCATCCTTTACAGGATCCATTTCGCCGCATTTTCAGGCCCCGATTTGAGAACCTTTGGATAATACCAGAGCGCTGAAATTTTCGTCATCTAGTAAGATATAATAACTTACTTTAAATCCAAAATTTCAAGTCTGTAGGTCATTTAGTTCCGACGTTAAGCGAAAGCAAAGTTTCGCATTTTCGACAGACACTCACTCACTCACTCACTCATGATCATCAAAATAGAACTAGTACTTCCCATTAACTCAGAAAGCTGAAATTCGGTACAGAGTTAGGGTTTAATGGCTACATAAAGGGAAAACTATGAAAACTTCGAAAATCGAAGATCTGGAGTACCTGGTGACCCTGCTTAGATAACAAAATCATCAAAATAGAACTAGTACTTCCCATTAACTCACAGAGCTGAAATTTGGTACAGAGTCAGGGTTTAATGGTTACATAAAGGGAAAACTATAATAACTTGGATAATCGAAGATCTGGAGTACCTGGTGACCCTGCTTAGATAACAAAAGAGCCCAGCCAAACTATAAGAGATTGACATACCGCCTTTAAACAATATATATTTAACATGGTGGGCCGCTTCATCCGATGTCAAAAATCGGGGGGCACGGTAGTGCCCCGCCAAGTCGAGCGCGCTAGAACAATACAAACAGACATGTTGGTGCACACAAATATTTGTAGGTACTGCCCGGGGATCGAACCCGGAACCCTTGGTGTAGTAGCCGACGTTTCAACCATTACACCCAATGGGTCGTCTAATATTCCTTTCAAGTTTCTACAAAAAGAAGTAAAATCCCACCAAAAACATTCTGTAAAAAATCTAGCCAAGTCTCGATGGAGCTGCTTGATTATCTCTAAAAAGTAATGAAATCAAGACAAAGACGTGCCAAGTCTAAGGTTCCTTACTGCAATTAATTAATGATTATGGTTAATGTTATGTGACTTGGCCGTTGAACATTCTTTATACGTTAGTGGCTTTATCAAGCCTACAATCGATGGGCTATTGAATCACCGTTTTCCAAGTGGCAAATTTGTACCGTTAATGGGTAGCGGTTCTGGCGACAGATTGGTGCAATGGTGTCATGAAGCACCTAGTTTTGTATCCTTGTGTACTCTTCAACGGCCAAGTCACACAACATCAACCATAATAATTAATTAATTGCAGTAAGGAACCTTAGACTTGGCACGTCTTTGTCTTGATTTCATGACTTTTTAGAGATAATCAAGCAGCTCCATCGTGACTTGGCTAGATTTTTTACAGAATGTTTTTGGTGGGATTTAATGTTGACTGAAAGTAAATGTTCTAACTCAAAATTCTAAATAATTTACTTTTATTTATCCTCAAGTGAAATGCCATTTTAAAAAATAGAGACAAATATATCCGTATGTTGGGAGTTATTCAATACATTGTTTTTTTAATAGCAACCTCTTATTCAAATAATACGTATATTATTCATCTCTTTGAATCAGATTACCGCCGTATAATTTGACCTTAACTTGGTAATATCTCCAGTGTCTGTAATAAAACCCTCATTATCATTCCAGCCAACTGTCATTTTGCTAACAAAATAATTGATGTGTGCAAAAGCGTGTGTGAATTCGGAGCCTTTCTGTTAGCAACACGTTTATTGGATAAACAAAGAAACGTCTGTAGTACGAGTAGCTGGGGCTGTGTCATAGTCATTACCGCCTACACCGGACTCTGAATTACGTAGACCCAAGCTGTATAATAGAGTGTGTTGTGTTGTGATGTGTTGTAATGTAGCAATAAAGGGTACTGTGAGCGGATTTCCATGCTTATATTGGGCGTATATAAACACACTGCTCAGTTCGAACGCCTCCCTGTCCTATCAAGATTTAGGTCATGAATCATTTAGGGTAAAAATATTATGCCAAAGCTATGAATAACTGGAGGAATTTGTTTACGTGACTGGCTAAATAAAGGTTCCGGATTAATATATATCAGCAGAGTTGTTTGATGTCTTTATTAAGTAATACCGATGTTTATTTAGGATTTATACATTCATATAATTCAATGCAGTACATTTATCATACATTTTATAAAATATTTAACGTAAGTGTTTCGCCCTAAACTTCACAGAAAACTAACTGCTTCAAACCACAGACATAATCACAACTTTGACTGTATACTAATCCCATGCAAAAAGGCAGTCAATGGATGTGACAATTTAGGCGTCTTCAAGTGTTGAGTAAATAGGTACATCTAGGTCAGCGCCAGACAAGGCGTAATCGAACGCTGGCCTATTTAATGTAAAAAAAATGCCATTGCACACATTTCCCAGAGTTCATGTCTTTGCTGACATTTAGCCAGAGAATGCTTATTCCTGGCATTTAAAATGAAGGTATTAATATGTACTCGCTAGCTTAAAAAAAGTTGTACGAGTAGATGCAGCAAATAAATTGATTGCAATAATTTTTCTTTTCAACTTTTCTTGTATTATAATAATTTTTCGAATGTCAACGTGTTTTAAATAAAACAAATCATTTTCTACAGAGGAGTTTTTAATATTCTTTAGGAAAAGTTAACTAAATACAGTTAGGTACCATTTATTCGTCAATATCAGCACAAGCTCCAGGTCAAAGGCATCGGATCATATCAAAAAGGCATGATTAACGTGGGTGAAATGAGAGACTGTTATCAATTATAGGTGTAAGGGAGCCGGCTAAGGGCGACATCCGAGCCGTGCGCTGATGGAGCGATGCGATCTTGCACCGGTGTTTTGCAACGTGACTAGTGCCACTTTATTATTTATTTATTAAATTGATATTTAATTCAACACATGAAAATGTAGCATGGACGTAAGCGCAGATGCTCACATAGCTACTTCAAATTTTTAAAGCTATTAGCATAATTGTGGTCATTTTCCGGGGAATAAGTGTAAATGATTAAGCTCCTATGCCTTGGACAAAGAATATGATGTATATTTTAATTTGTTTTTAATTTAAAACTATGAGCTTATAACTTAAATTAGTCTACAGAGGCACGCATCGAATCCCAATGCAAAAATACAGCATCATCAACTTATACCGTCTAACTCCAGGGCATCACAAAATCCTAAATTTTATGGAATGTGTTCAACAATACTATCAACTATAAAGGCGGCGAGACACAAATAATCTTATAGGTCGAGGTAAGGTCTGCTGTAGTAAGCTACATTTATTTAATAATAGCTTTGGACGAACACACAATAACAATAATAAATTTCGTTCATCCGATATAATAGGGAACATGCAAATGTAATATAAATGAATATTTTGATATTAAAATGTTAAAATTACATAAAAGAAGGGACACCGTGAGGTTTATATTTTAATTTACGCTGTTTTTTAAAAATAATTACGAATTGAAATTACTTGAAACGGAACGTAAATTTAAACACCAATCACTGTCATTTACGTCATCTATGTATGACATATTATTTTGACGTTAAAGGTTTAGTAAAAAGTGAACATTAAAATGACAAAATCGGCATTTTTCGAATAAAAATGAAACTTAGGACTGTAAAAGCAGTCTCCAGGAAACTACTAAAGTTAATGTTGACATGGTTGTAATTTATTTTTGTCGGAAGTAAGTTTTACAAACCGCAATAAGCCTGATGCGAAATATGGACTTTTTACGTTACTTTATTGAAATATCAAAGCATAATGCCTACTGATAATCTAGAAATAATTATTTTTTATCACCAAACATGAAAATTAAAGTAGTGAGCAAAAAGAAAAGTATTATTTTAATCTCATCACAGTGTGACAGAAACTGTGAAACGCTGCTGAGGATTTCCATGAACTGCCCTGTGCAGTCCTTATCTATGGCACTTACACTACACTCTTAAGATGAACCAGGAACAAAGAAGAAATTATAATAATTTCCTTTGTTTAAAAAAATCATTATAATAGGGAAGATGCACAAATTTTATTTTTGTGTTTATTTTAAAGAACTATGTTTGAATAGACCACAAATATATTTAAAATCAAAAAACTGTCATTTTCTGCATAAAAAATGCGGTTTGAATGCAATTTCAAATTTGCGCCAAACGGGCTGGCGTGACGTTTGAGTATCAGATATTGTGAATGTACCTCCTTTCTTCAAGAACTTTCATACTTTGCCTTTTTTTCTCGACTGCGAGACTAATTTAAAAATTTTAAATTAACTATATGTATGGATTTAATAATTATACTCCGGAAAAAAGCCGCGTTGACCATACATTGTGCCAATGTGATCATCTAATAACAATCATATTGTTTTTGACTGACACAAAACCAGGAAAAAAGAGATTTCGAGCTGTGAAGACGAATAAATTATTCACCAAACTATTTTTCGATGCAGTGAAGACGACTATGATGTTAGAATATTTGTTATATAGTACCTGTTATTCTTCATCTGCTTGTATGAAAAACAAACATATTTACCTACCTAATACAAATACAATAACAAAGTTGTCTATAACTTTTTATGCCAACTGACAGTTAGTTGAATATTTTAATTGCCATGGGACAAATATTATTCTGATTAAATGTTGAATTACATGAAGGCTAATATAATCGACTTGCATGTCTTGTACATGTCGATCAAAATACACCGTGAGTTTTAAAATAATAAGGAAATGGTCTCACGGACATACCGATTTCACGCATATACATTCTAGGGAAGTACTAGCAGTTTTTTTTAGTAATCTCACCTACTCGGCAAAATACAACGCAAAACGTTGTTTCCCATGGTTTTCAGAGGGATCTGTCCGGTTGAGCCAGCCCATTCATGCCGAAACATTATAAGCTTTCCCATACTCTCAAAGCAGTAGAAGTTTTATAACTAGCTGTTCCCTGCGGTATTGCCAGCGGTATAAGATATTCTCCCGCTGTGAAACGGGGCCTATTTGTTGAGCCCAGGTGCCAGCCAACTATTCAATTCAAATTCGTTACAACTTTGGATTGTTTTCCTAATATAAAAAGCTTTTTCTAAAATAAAAATTGCCTAAGTTGTTTCTTATTTCATCAGCTAACTGCTAATAAAAGTCCCGTCAAAATCGGTCAAACCGTTTTAGTGATTACCTGGAACAAACAGACAGACAGACAAAATTGAAAAAAAAGTTTATTTTGGTAGATCCATATATGCATGTAGAAAAACAAATAATTATTTTAATATTACAAACGGACAATCCGATTTTATTTATATGTACTTATAGATGTTTATCTTAAGCCTTGTATTTAATTATTAATTTCTCTCACCTGAAAACAACATAAATTAGTCTCAGTCATCAAAATAAGACAGAACAATACACCAAAGACAGTTACGTTGTTTGCAAACAATAGAGTGGTCTTCTAAATCTGTAATTTATAAATAAGTTCTTGCAACTTTCCTCCAAGAATCTGAGATCCGAGGCGGAGTTCCTTTAACACCACTGCCGGGTCTGGAATAAGCAGTACTTAGTAAGTTTTAATCTAAGCAGTACTTAGTAAGACCCAAATCTACATGAAATTTTGGATCCGTCCGTGGTTTTTGGTTGAAATACTGTTGAACACTCAACGCATTTTTTTGTAATGCAAATAAAATTTTGACTTCCATACTATTGCACATTATTTCTACTGTAGCTCAGTTTTTTGTTCATTTGCTTCTCACGCCTAAAATAACCTATGGTAACTTTTGTTGTGAATCAATGCATCAAATTGCAAGGTTGAAGCAAATAAGAGAGAACATCAAAAATGCTTTTTAAAGTAACTGCTTATTCTATCCTAAATGAAATTGCTATTAACATTATTATAATATTATGCATTTTCACCAATTGCACTTTTATTTAAGGTTGCACAATGCGTGCTATTTAAGTAGTTAATAAAAACACGTTGACAAGTATTTTTTAAAGTTGTGTTTTCATGAAATCATATCATGAATTCGAGAACATTGTTAATTTTTTCGAGTTAAGAGCGTCGGTGGCTCAGTGGTGTGGACTGTCGCCTTCCTACCGGGAGGGCTGAGGTTCAAATCCCGACACCTACCAATGTATTTTCGAATTTTCTAAAAAAAAAAGCACGTTATCCGACGCTCTTACGGTGGAAGAAAACATCGTGAGGAAACCTTCACGCACGTCTGCGAAAAGATTCAAAGCTTGTGCGAGAAGTCGTGAGAACCTACTCGTATTCGTGACAAAGTATATACCCCGAATATGATATTTTAAACCCCAAAAATCAAATAAAACCTTTTGCAATTGATCAGTTATACATATAACACTATAAAAAATTAACTTAAAAAAAACTAATTTTCAATTAAATATGGAATGAGGCGAGTTTATGGCGTACGGTGTGGCACATGGCGGGGCAGTGGGGCGCAGTGGGGCGGGCCCACGCCCTGAATAAAGTAGTACAAGCTATAATAAATTATGTAATTGCTCAATGCAATGCGATAATTTATTGATTTATCATAAATACTCCAAATGGTATTAGGTTCCGATAAAAACATTCCATAATATGAGTACAATTATAGGTTGAATGAATGCCAATGATGAAACATTCACACTTATATGTATTTAAATTTCTGTGAATAGAAGTGTTATCTTTTCTTTTATTAACAAATAGCGAACGGCACCAGCTTTGCACAGATGCAACGCTACCCGCCGCCCCGGCCGTCCGGTACCGATGCAAACCTCAAAAATAACAGTATTTCTCCACTATTTAATGGGTGCTTTTATACATATACACCTTTCTCTTCAATCATTCCATCTATTTTAAAAACCGCATCAAAATCCGTTACGTAGTTTTAACGATTTAATGGATATAGGGATCAGTCCCTATTTTCTATTGTCGCTTTTTCTGAAAAGCGACTTTGTTTTACACTATGTAGTGATAAAGTTATCCAATATCATAGGCAAGAGACACTTTAGAGTAAACTACGTTAAATGTACTTTTGTGATTTTTTTGCTCGTACTAAGTACCACAAAATATATTCAGAAATTAATAATCCCAAAAAATAACATCGGTGACAATTTTGTCTTTAAATTAATACATATATTTGACCTTTAAACTCATCCCATTAGAAGCACGGTTTCAAATTATCCTAATAAACGTTCTTACAACACCTCAAGAGACATATTGGAGCAATTTAATGCTTCTTGTAGATGACTACGTCCAATTTTCCAATTAATTAACTATTAATGTAGTCATATTGACCACTGTTGGGTTTGGGGTTGGTAAATAAGGGCCAAGTATGAATGAAATCTGGAACTGAGCATACTTACAATAATTTAATTAAAAAAAGGGAATACAAAAATCTATTTGTCATTGTTATTTGGCACCTACTCTACCCATAGATATAGGATATACGTAAGCATAGCGCGCTATTCTAAATCTATGACTCTACCCATCACTATTCCAGTAGTGGAATAAGTGGACTGTCACAGGTTGTTAAAGTGTTAAAAATGTATTGAAAACATCTAATAAATAATAAATAGCCAAACAAATATTAAGTAATTTGCTGTTATAAACGTGTAGTTGAAATAAAATATTTTCAGCAGTTGCTAGGGGTCTTTTGATATCAAGTGTTAAGGAGTGCAATAGTATATTCAACGTACAGTAAAAATAAAAAGTCTAATTATAACAAATTGCAAATAAATATTATTTAATTTGCTGTTGTAAACGTGTTGTTTTAAATAGTTACTCTTATTACTTTTACTGGAACTTGTATTGAAATTTTCGGTGGTGATATGTCATCATATTTTTTTTGGAATTTCGATAATCCGATCACCTAAAAAGCGTTTAAAACACATGCATTACGAACAAAACTGGGCACAATTACGAGACAAAACTGCTTTATGTGTAACAATATCATTTATAACAAAAAAACAAAATATGGCTGTTCCACTGTTGCGTGTTTACGTAATTACTGCCATATTCCTTAGGGTTTTCAATTTCTACAAGTTATTTGGTATGCCTTTGAATTATATCGCGACCTTCGTTCTCAATTGGCTTCGATTCCCCGCGCGTGAGACCTTTCTTCTTAACCAACCCAAAGGTGTTTAATTAGTTGATACGCAATTTGTTAGGACTGCTATTTATTTATTTAAATACAAAACAGATTACAATCATAGAGAATATTATTGAAGCAAGCAATGTTCATAACGGGATATGCATTAAGAGGGTACTAAAATTTAAAATAAAAAAAAACGGGAGTAAACTTCCGCCAAACAATATATTGTATATTGCGCGTGATGGCAATTGATTGAAAATCTTCATCATATGAGTTACGAAGACTAAGTTGCCTTCCATTTATTAATTACTAGCTTTTGCGTGCGACTTCGTCCGCGTGGAATAGTAACTTTGTCCTAACGCTCTCTTTAACCTGCTACTTCGTTTATATAGGTATGTTAAAACTTCGATATCTCATAAGATATTAATTTAAGTTGAATGATGTAAAGGGCTATTTTGTTTAAAATTAAATACTTGTGATAAATAAAGTATTAATTTGGATAAGAATTATTATCATATTTATGAAAACACGTTCGCAAATGATGCATTATTTGAGATTATTTTTTTAGTAAAAAATATGTTATAGGGAACCTTAAAGATAGACATATGCTGTCGCGGCCTTTTCTATAGACATTTAAAAAGGGAACAATACTCTCATACATTACTTTTGCGAATTGTTTACGCAGCGCACGCAGCAGAAGCTCCAGGCATGAAAAATTTCCCCCCGATTTGAAAACATTCTTTATTGCTGCTCCGCTTCTATTGCTCGTAGCATGATAATATATAGTCTATAGCCTTCCTCGATAAATAAGCTATCTAACACTGAACCAATAGTTCCTGAGATTAGCGCGTTCAAACAAACAAACAAACTCTTCAGCTTTATAATATTAGTATAGATAATACGATAATTTTTTTTCATTACAGCAAAATAAAACAATACTCAAGAATTAGCAAATAAACTTATCCTAGAAGTGGGAGACTGGTGCCCAATTTAGGTTTATACAACCGGGATGACAGAATTTTAACCCTAATAGAACACCAAAATTGCCTAACTTCTGTTGATAGGTCGCCATAGCTATTGATTTATAAAAATCATGCCTTATTTGAAGATTTGTTGACGTTAGAGAAGTATATGGGTTCCTGCCTATTATTCATTGATCTATCTTTTTTCGCCACCTATTCCAGACCGTCAAATCTTACATGGCCCTATTTTTCTTAGGCATGACTCTTTCCTATTAACTTCCTACACATCATACTTATCACCGTACTAGCTGTGATTTAGCCCTATTCTTATCATCGGAAACGAAAGCTTAACCAGGGCAGATTTTAATCATCATCATCAGTTCATTTAACGTCCCCACCGAGGGGCATGAGCCTACCCGTATAGGGTGATTAGGCCTTAGTCGTCCAGTGCGGGTTGGACGACAGGCGTGCGCAAGGGATCTACACGATGTTTTCCTTCACTGTAAGAGCATCGGATAACGTACACATATTTTCGAAAATTTTAAAACACATTGGTACGTGGCGGGATTTCAATCTCAACCCTCCCGGTAGGAGGGCTACAGTGCACACCATTGAGCCACCGACGCTTCAATTTTAAAAAACTAAGAAAAAATCTAATTAGAAAGCCTGTACTTCAGAGTTCCACATAAAATCGAACAAAGTATTTCCATTCAATATTACATCACTACGAACCCTATGAACCCTATATTCATTCATAATACGTACTGGAAATCAGTTATTCTGGTGGGATAAAAGTTAAAGACAATTATTGATACCATGTTGTGTCTCGTATTTCGACTGTTCAGCGTGAATCAGATTAACTGGAGTCCCAGAATCTTTATCATAAAACCATCATCCAACCGTAGTTACCGAAGTCTCGTCAAAAATTGATTAATCAAGTCACCATTGATCAAAGAGAATCTTATACAAATTGTATTGTGTGCCTTTGCAAGGGAAGTGAGTATTATTTAGATTCCGGGCACTTCGCGTTATTATTTATTTATTGGCTCATGCGTTTAGTTTTTATCGGCCATATTCGCCACGATCAACGTTATAGCCATTTAATATGGCCGCCTTGAGGCTAAGTGCGCTCTATTTGTGTCATATGGATTGAACCACTGTATTTTTTTTGCATAGGTATACAA
Source organism: Leucinodes orbonalis (assembly GCA_019425675.1). NCBI lineage: Eukaryota > Metazoa > Arthropoda > Insecta > Lepidoptera > Crambidae > Leucinodes > Leucinodes orbonalis. The sequence continues at coordinate 73,424 of PQWD01002122.1, read as the reverse complement.
TTTTAATTTTACATGAATTTGTAAGGTTCCTTTCCTCCCACGAAAAACACAAGAATCGTATAGGATAACTTTGATGTCTGTAAAAACCTTTTGTTTAAAAAATATAAGCAAGCAATATTATCAATATAAAATAATCACCCTTAAGGCTAACGACAGCTTTAAAAAAGCAGTGTGTCTGTGATTTGTTAACAGTAGAGTATACGGGTACCTGTACAATTACATCAAAATTGATCCAAAAGTTCAAGTGAAAAAATACTAAAAAGCAAACATACATCCTTCTGTGTATACAAATTTTTACTTTACAACCTTCAAGGGTCTGGTGATATTCATATACTAGTTTTATTCTGAGTTACAATAGGGAGCAAACTGTTTGCTTATATTCCGCAGAAAGGCATCGAAGCTCAGAGGGAAACGTTTTTACAAGTCATAAAATAAATAGTACCGTAAGTGAATTGTAATGGTTGCAATCAGTGCAAACATTGCACTCGAGTACTCGTATATTTCGCACACATCAATAATAAACGTCCTTTGTAATGTTGTGACATTACACTTGTAGTGTTTAATAATTTTCAAACATCAAAACATCGTTCTTTATTAAGAATTTCAATAAGCAAACATTTATTCAAGTATCAAAATTCATTTTTGTGCTTTTATTTGGTAGTTTAAAAACTTTTTCATTGTATTCTTATGTGCATTTTTTTACAATTGTAAATACTTTTATAACCTAATTTAAATAAAAGGTTATGAGTTTGAGAAATAAATATTTGAGCGAATATTTGTTTCTCAAAATGGAAATATATTTTGAACGAAAATCTCCCCTAATGATTTCCACGCGGCCCGATCCCTAGTAGTTGACATTCATCTGCTACCCGCATTAACCGAGTCATCCGTCCATCTGGTTGGGGGGTTGGCCTACGCTTCCCGTTACGTGGACGCCACTTCTTCGGGGACGCAACCTTTCCGCCTCATCGACTTTGCTCTATGAAGAAAATACTGTATGAATAACATTCAATTTATACCGGACACGTAGTGACAAGATTAACAACATTTGTTCACAAACTCTTTGTATTAATTACCTATTTTCTAATGATATTTCAGTAAAAATGCCGGCGAAGTAAATGTTACACAGCAGCGTATTTCAGTTTATTCTGAGCACTCACCGCTTAGTTTAGTTTGTAACTTAGCTATTGTTTTGTAAAGTATTGTGTTGTAGAAAATAATGGCTCTATTCTGTGTTTTCGTGGGTTCACGGGACTAAAGCGTACAGTGGTTTGCAAAACAGTAATGGGCTGTGATATGTACAAAAAGCGACGCCCAACTCTTCAGTACCTATATGCAGAAAATATCAGCACATTGACAAATGTGCATTTTTGTCTTACAGAACAAACCTTGAAAAAGTCTTATTCAAATTGATTTATTTAGAAGTGTAAGAACCGAATGATATTTTTTTAATTATTACAATTTGCGTAAGGCAGTAAGCTATTTTGTATTTAACTCTATACTGTAAACTATACTATAAATATCTAAAAACTATATAGTTTATTGGCGTCTTTTTGCTTATTGCCTCGACATCGTGAATCCCAACTAAAAGGACATGCATTTTGTCTTACACAAGAGTGAGAGAGAGTATCATGCGCGCAATAAAATTTCTTGATAAAAATCATAAAAAAGATGGTAAAATATTCAGAAATACTTATAAAAGACCGAAGAGGAAGGATTTTGTTTGGGGCGGTTCCCACTCTGATAGGCATAGAGTCAAACCAAAAAATAAAGGTATTGATAAAAATAATATTTGATTAAAATGTATCAATTCTCAGATATAAAAGAAATAATTTCCTTTGAAAAATGTTCCTTTGATAAATCGGGCTTTAGTCACAAACGAAAAACAATAACAATCATTTCCTTTAAAAAATAAATGTGGACATAAAAGAGGTATGTGCTGGATAAAGATTTAACGTTTAATGTAGGTAGCACGAATACAAATGAAATCCGCAAAAAGGGAAAAGAACGAACGATTGACTCTGACGGTCTAATAACTACATCGTCGGAAAACCTAATGATAATTTATACAGCACAGCTTACTTTTTCGATACCTAGGTCCTGTTATAGTCGAAGCTAACGTTAAAAGAATAATTAAATAAACAAATAAGTAAATAAATATCCAGAGAAAGGTTTTTTTATTTTTATTATTTGATTATATTATGATATTTATTTATTTTATGATATATTGTTTCATTTATTTTTTATTTGTCTCGCCGCGCCATTATGTTTTTCTTTCTGTATACCCAAAGGTTAACTGGCAGAGAATGCCACTCGGCATTAAGTTCGCCTTTGTACATTATATTATAGTGTGCATTAAGTTTTTAAATAAAATAAATAAATATATATTTAAAACTATTCCTCCTATTTCTTAGATGAACAATACCTAAACTAGTAAACTAAGATGCAAAATCACGAAGAAACTTTAACCATAAAATGTCCGAGCCGCATGACACATAAGGGCGTATAGATTTTTTATATTTAGAACGTAAAATTATTTATTCAAATTTTGACATTAACTCGTAACAATATAAAGAGAAAAGGGTAAAAACATAAAGAGTAAAAAATCGAAAGCACGAGTACACTACTGTCATTATGACATTTAGCATGAATGAAAACTCTGCCCAACTGATGCGATGGGCAGACTTTTGCCGTTGACACTTTTTCAGTGAGATCTCTATTTAGCTTATTGTTTATCTTAGTGCTACTTAGAAAAATTTCGAAAGAATCTCAGCAATAACACTTTTGAATTTTAAATAGTAAAACCATTGAAAAAGTACAATTTAACTTAGTAAGTGCAAAGTCTTATGGCGAATTTCCATTAAGCTAGTAGTTTGTAACTGGATACTTCGCTAATATTGTTCATTAAAATTGTGGTAAGCAATTTCCAAGGGCTTACCTTTGCAGGTTGTGGTTCCAAATCCCTTGGAGTCGTAGAGGAGTGCTCTATGGGAGCTTTGTAATATTGTTTACTTCGTAATACATTATATTGCCGGGCATATAATAGTACATAGTACTTATGATTATATGCTATACTATGTCTTAATGATACTTATGACAACATGCAATTTGTTATGCAAGACCTGTCGAAGGAACTTTAACACTGAGAAATTTTCACTTAAATATAACGATATAATATAATATGTAGTATGATATAATTTCAGCTTTTATAGTATTTCATTTTTTACGTTTCATTTAGGTACGTATACATTGTTAGTAGTAAGCCTAATAACGAAATGAAATAATCAAATTCATGTTAATGTCAACATTGCAAGTGTTAAATGTAAAACAACTTCAGCTACTGATAAATTACTGTTTTTAAACAACTTTTCAATTATTGCTTGGGTTCTATGAAATCATTTATACAGTCCATCGGGAAACAGTCGAAACTCGGTCTGTTTTGCAGACACGTCGGTTAAGTCACATTCACTTAAGGCATATCACTTGGCTGTGTAACACGTATCACCTAGTATTAGTCGTTGTGTGTAATATTTGAGAAGTCTCAGGCTGGATAAACGAATTGTACCGCCACACTCCCTCGAGTAAGGAATATTATTCCATATTCTAAAACTGTAACGTTATACCACCAACGCTTTTTATTCACTTTGCATAATACTGTACTTTGATGTTACAATCATATTTCAACGGATTGTTTCAATATATTTCGATATATATTTTAGTTTTCTGAATCATCGGTGTCGTTTTTTTATATATTACTAGGTTGTAGACTCTACACTGATTCGTCTAGATAGGTACCGCCGTATTGCTAGATATTGTCCTGTGAAATAAGAGTGCTATGCACTTTTGTGTTGCAGGATGAGGGCACTGAAGCTTGTGAAATCACCGGGTTTATACCCGGACCTAACATATGTTGATTTGATTGATTACTTATTAGATGGAGACTAATCACTGTTTATCTGTTGTTGGTCTCCTTCAATGCCGCTCTGTCATGGTCAGGCGTATCACTTACCATCAGGTGAGCATTCTTACCGCCCCGTTCACTTCGTAACATAAAGAAAAAGTATTATTTGAGTCAAAAGGATTTGCAAACTCTGTCCCATTCAACCTGTTGCAGTCCACTTCTGGACATAGGTTTCTCCCATCTTGCGATAGCTACTTTAGGCTCATCCAGCCTTCCACCAGCGACCTTTTCAGGTCTCAGCAAGTCCTCATTCGATCAGATCTGAGAATATATATTTGTTATGCACAGTGGCATTAATTGCCTTAAGGTTTCTTGAAAATCTACAAGAACTGTCAAGACTTGTAAATTAACAGCATTTGTCATTAAATTACAAACAAATACATATAATAAAGTATTGAAAATTTTAAATAAATATCATTAACATCCTTCACTTTAATATCCCATGACAGTCTACCGCTGGAGCACATTGTCCATGCTTGGCAGGTGAGTTGAAGAGAGCAGAATCTTATGAAAGGAGACATTTAATAAGGGAACACTTCTGCTTGTTCTCTTATAAATTATTTTAGCAGCATCTTAGCCGCGGTATGACGAATAAACTATATTTTACCGTAAATACAATAATACCTTTAAAAGTGTTTAAATTAATTTCGCTTCACGCTTGACTTGGGGCTACATGGCACTATGTGAATTTCAGTGGATATTTGTTATTTAATTAAATTCATCTTTAGAATATGAAGTTACTGCTTATGACTGTCATGTCAAAAAGATATGTAGCACTAGAAAAAATCACTCAGCAAATAACCTATGGAAGTCCAGGCGAATGCAAGCGTTTGCAAAGGAATATTACATTTCATCTCATATCTATCTCACAGTTGAATGCAAATCAAATATCAGTCGGGAAGTGCAGGTAACCTTTGCTCGTTCCCGTTATTAAATTATTTAAGGTCATCAAACAGGATTTATCGAGCTCACGTGCAAAGCTGCTTCGTGTCTTTGAATATAAAATTAGCTTATGGTCCAATAACTGTTCACAATTAGGTTAAATTTGTTAAAACCACCGGGATTATGAATATGATGTCAAGTTACTGGGACCTATTCTATGTAATTCAAAGTATTAAATTTATCTCTTGAATGAAAATGAAAAGTTTTTATTCAGTTTAGGTCCTTACAGAACACTTATGAATGTCAAATGAAGCTACCACTGGTTCGGACGGCAGTTATCCACCGCGAAGAATCCAGCAAGAAACTCAGTAGTCAGATACCCATATATGATGAAAGTTTTTCGATGACTATCTCATGGTGATCTAGTACGCTAAAGCTGTGAATGCCTGCAGCTAATAACGAAAAATCATCATCGTCAGCTCATTATACATCCCCACTGTGGGACACGAGCCTATCCTTATAAACTCGTATTTCAAAAGGGGATTTCTCGTTAGAGCGTCGGTGGCTCATTGGTGTGGACTGCTGCCTTCCGATCTGAAGGGTGGCATCTTATTACACTACGTTCCAATATCGTTTCGAAATTTGAGAAAACCTGCGCACGCCTACGAAGAAATTAAAAGTTTGTGCGTGAAGTCGGCCAATCCGCACTGGGCCCGCGTGGATGACGAGGGACGTAGGGACGTGTAATGAGCTGATGATGATGTAACAATTTATTATAACTTTAGTCCGTGTGTTCCGACTTTTTATGTTATTAAGTCCAACTAATATCCTCACCTGATGGTAAGTGATACCCCTGCCCTCATCTGTAATGAACCAATATTTTTTCTACGACAGTTTAACAGAGACGACGCAGGACTCTCTCTCTTCTTCAACTTATAGCAGTCCTCTGCTGGATATTGATTTCCCGCATTCTGCGCCAGATATCTCGGTCCTTCGCTACAATAGATGTCTCATATGTCCAGTAATTTCATTACCTATTCGTATATTGCATAGAAAAAAGTGCAAAGCAATCTGTGAAATATCACAGAATGATATCTGGTATCTACGTTGACGGGCAGCTGGTGAAATAAAGTTAAGACTAGTTATATTAGGTTATTTTTATTTCTCCGTGCATGAAGTCATGAGCTCAGCTCGTTCAAAATGAAAATGTTATAACAGCCATTACCATGATTTAGGCAAAGAGCAACGTATTTGGACAATTGTCATGCTGGACATCTAAATATAACTGAAGCTTAACGTGCCTACACATTAGTTAGAGTTTCATAGATTTGCATGAATCATGGCGGGCTCAGGCTCATTCTGATTGCACTTATTGTGATAGCACTTGTCACATGTTCCGATGATTTATTCATGGGCAGGCAAATGGGGTATTTTGATAATACTTATGGATATACTCGTATTTTTATTGTAATGTGATACAGTACAATTTGAAAGCGCTAAATCGAGAGTGAATAAGTATTTTTTCACACCTAATTGTCACTTAACACCCGTCAGCGTAGATGATGATAGATGAAAAATGGTAGAGCATATATGTAGAACAGTATGAGACGGTGAATGGATTTAGGGTACCAGTTGCGATTTATTTTTTATTTATAAGTTTTGATAAAATACGGACTGTTTTAATACGAAAGGTTACTGGTGGAGGCTGGGATAACGGGAGACCGGGATATCTAGCGCAAAATGGAGGATACCCATGAAAAGTAGTAAACTGCGAGAATTCTTATGCATATTTACAATATTTCTGACTATGCCTCCAGAAATATACCAATAAATGTACGAATGACTAGCAACGCACTGCGGCAAACAAAAATGAAAACGTAGCATCCCATAGTACAAAAAAAAGCCTCTGTTATTCTGGAAAAGAAAAAATATGTCACCTTGGCGTCATACAGACAACAATATTTATAGAAGTAAAATAATAAACTAAACAGTTTTTTCATATTAACTTCAAAAACAATGTTCATTTTATGAAACGTTACAATATAACAAACACGTTTTATTTACCAACTACGTCGGTTTGTACAAAGCAGTACTGGACTAAAACAATACTGCCTTCCCTTTCGCCGTGGGTGTCATAACAGTCGACTGAAGAAATATACCTCCCTAGATAATGGCCAACAAAGTCATCTGTATAAAGGCGTATTTTTCCTTTAAATAACACACCAGCTAAGCTTAAGAGAAGAAAGGAAGTAAAGGTTTTATGAGTTACATTAAAAAAGGCACTTTTTAGGGTACTGTATTTCAAAACAATATAAAGGCAACCCTTAAAAAAGAGCATTTATTTTCCTGCCCTTATCGAAATTTAAGTATTTATTCACAAGTCCGTCATCGATAGAAGCTGCAAAATAATGTAATTTTTACGTGAAAATTAAGAATAATTTCAAGGTCAATTTTAAAAGACACCTATTACGGGCTCAGAAGCTGGCACGCATATATGTATAAATTAATGTAAATAGGGGTAAATGTATTTGTATATGTCACTTCACCAGGTCCCACCAGAACATCAGCGCTGCAGCGGTCTTGTAGCTCGCTGTAGCACATGCTGAGGATGGGTCCTATTAACCATCACCACCATAATATTGCATGTAATTGTTCTGTGTTCGTTTATTTTTAACTTCTCTATTTGTACTTTTGTATCTTATTGTGTATGTGGTTGATAAATGTCTTTCTTTCTTTCTAAAAATAAGTGGGAGCGCATTTTTTGTTACTTAATAATTACAAAGTAGTAATGAAGTTTTATTTAGGAAAAATCCGAAAACATTATATATTGCATTTCAATCACCATCATTGGCACATAATGTCCCACACCCACAGTAGGTCTTCCCGGTAATGTGCTTAAAGAGACACAATTGAATTGAACATTAAAACTTGTGTAGATAGATTACGATAAAGTTCAATGTACGTTATCAATAAGTATTTAATACGTCCTCATGACACGTAAAATGAATTTAAAATAAAATGCAATTTTATTTATATTTACGCATTGTAATCCATAAAATTGTTACATAGGATGGCACATAAATTCTTATAAAACATAAAAAATGGCAGGTTCCTTCCGATAAATGAGGAGTGTGATAATTTATATGACCGTGATTTGTAAGCTCACTTTGTGGCAAATTTAAATCAAATCGACCCAACCATCTATGTATCAAAGTGTTACAAGATCACATACTTCCATAAAACAACAATTAAAATACAAAATTATAAGTAAGTACCTAAATAAAAAGGTCGTGACTTGATCCCAGCATTATTTGAGCGGAAGATTCGGTGGCCCAATTTTTCATGTCCATTTGAAAATAGTAAAGTATAAATAAAGGCTAATACGAGTAACCTTGATTTATTTTTATCTATACTAATATTATAAAGCTTAACAGTTTGTTTGTTTGAACGCAATAATCTCAGGAACTACTGGTTCGCTTTAAAAAATTCTTTCTGTTTTAGATACCTTATTTATTGAGGAAGGCTAATAATTATTACACTTAAAGCAACAGAAGCGGAGCAGCATTGAAGAAAGTTTTAAAATCTGGGGGATTTTTTTATACTTGGAGCTTCCGCTGCGTACGGCTGCGTAAACGGTTAAAGTTTCGCAAAAGTCATGAATGGCAGTTTTATTCCTCTTTTAAAGGTCTTCAAAAAAGTCCGCGACAGCATATATCTATCTTTTAAGGTTAGCTCCCTACAACATAATGTTTACTAAAAAAAATCTAAAATAATGCATCATTTGCGAAGGTGTTTTCATAAATATGATATTAACCCTTATCCAAATACATACTTTATTTATCGCAAGATTTTCATTTTAAACAAAATGGCTCATTTATTTAAATGATATCTTATGAGATATCGCAGTTTTAACTCACCTATATAAACGAAGTAGCGGGTTAAAGAGAGCGATAAGCCAAAGTAACTATTTCACGCGGACGAAGTCGCACGCAAAAGCTAGTATTGTATAATACTCTATGTCACTTGTAATTATTTGTACTCACAAAAGGTATAATACAGTTCCCTTTAGCAAAAAAAAGATTTGGATATAAAGTTATTATTAGGAGAATCGTCAGGATATCTCTTCAATCAAGAAAATAAATTCAGATTACACGTTTTTCTCTTCGTCAGACTTTCCTTTGTAATCAACGCCTGATCATATATTCAGGGGGTATTGGATAAATTCAAATTTTTGTTTGCACCTGATTTTCTATTCAGTATTTTGAACTTGATCGCTGAATTTTTATATACTAGCCTCATCGGAGCTTTTTGTCACGAAGACAAGGGGATAAGGGAATAAAAAATATATATTAATATCTGACTCCTACACAGAGTTTTATATCTATAATAAAGAAGTGTAATGGTACAAAAGAGAGTTGGTATAAGAATTTTGTAAAATATATTTAGGTTTGTAGACATAATCATGAACATTCGTTTAGAAAACAAATAACCATGTGAATGTTTGTCTAGGGCGTGATCATACTTATGAGCACAGTTTCGGCAGGCGAAATCAAAAATGTAGGTCATAACTGGATGGCTAAAAAGACATCTTTGTGACAATCTTGTTAATGACAATTTAATCCAAACATTCAGTGTGCTATAATTTTTAAGCATAAAGGTGCTAGAACATGTTTAGGTACTATAGGCAGAGTTTTTAAAACGTAACCAGATTTTTAAAACGTTCACAGAATCTTTCCAAACAAGCTCGCCAGCTGAGAAACTTATGTCCGCTTGTAGGATTATCTCATTTTTAGGGTTCCGTAGCAAAATGGCAAAACACGGAACCCATATAGATTCATCAAGTCTGTCTGTCTGTATGTCACACCCTTTTTTCTCCGAAACTACAAAACTATAAGCACTTCACTATTCAAACTTTGTAAGTATATGTATTCTGTGAACCGCTATAAGGTTTTGACAAGAAACTTGAAAAAAAAACAAAAATTTTTTTGGGGTTCCCCATACATTGAACAGAAACACAACTTTCGTCGTTTTCAAAAAATTCAAAATTTATTTATTCAGATTAGGCTTACAAAAAGCACTTATGAACGTCAAAAAGAATACAAAAAATACATTTAAAATACCAAAGTAAAGTACATATACATAAAAGTAATAATGAATTTTGATACTTGGAAAAAAGCGCTTCGGCGTTTTGGCCTGTTGAGAAAGAAGCACTCAAGAAAACTCAACAGTACAGCCTTTTTTAAACAATGATTTTAATGTACAGATATTTTACAAACACTGAAGTAGCTGAGCAGTTTGAGACCATGGATTTTTATCACATAAATATTCGTCAATAGTATAGTACCCTTTTTTAGAAAGGTGGTTATTAATTCTAGCTTTAAACATGTATAAAGGTAACTCGACAATATTTTGAGGTACCTTATTGAAAAACTTTATACATCTTCCTATAAAAGATTTACCTACTTTATGTAGTCTTAAGTCTGGAACAGCAAGTTTGTTTCTATTCCTAGTAATAAAATTGTGTGAGTCACAATTTTTTTTAAAGTTATGATAGTATTTACGGACGTAAATTAAATTTTCATAAATATATTGTGATGCTACCTACAGTCATTATATTTATTTCTTTAAAAAGTTCCTTAAGAGAGGCACGTGGTCTAAGGTTGTAGATAAACGAATAGCTCTTTTTTGTAGTACAAATATTGTATTAATGTCGGCAGCTGAGCCCCACAACAGTAGACCGTACGACATGACTCTATGAAAATAACTAAAATTAACCAATCTTGCTGTTTCTACCTCTGTCAAGAGCCTAATCTTCCTAACAGCATAAGCTGCCGAGCTAAGTCTACCAGCCAGTGATTCAGTGAGATATAGGATGAGCGCACTGTAGCTAGTGAAATTACCGGGTATAAGAGACCTAACATCTGTTGTCTTGGGTGACGGGCGCAGTGCGGTATTGATGGAGAATAATCACTGTTTATTAGTTGTTGGTCTCCTTCAATGCCGCTCTGTCATGCTCAGGCGTATCACCTACCATCAGGTGAGCATCCTGACCGGACGATCGCCTGACCGTTCAGTCAGGACGCTTTTTTATGTTACTATAAAAAAATCTTCATACGAACATATTGTTTCAAACCACACTAGTTGGTGCAAATCCGAGTCAAGTATAGCGTATTATTTGTCTGTGGAGTCATAAAACCCAGCCATAGCTGTTACTGCCGGCCGCCGCCATAATTTATAATGGGTTTTACTAAGTGCTTTAAAAGGGTGCCCTGCTAGGTGTCGTATTTCTTCGAAGTACAAGGACATTTACAACTTATACAATAAAGACAATGACACATGACAGAGCATGCATGAACTTGCTGCTTTAGTTTTATAACCATGCCAGGATTTTTTTTATTTTTGTTTTTTTTATATCCAGTTTTATTTACAACAACAACTTAGGAAACCTAACCCACTTCGCTTGTATCAACGACCCATGTGGTGCAATGGTCGAGACGGCGTCTACTACATCAAGGGTTCCGGGTTCGATCCCCGGTTAGTACAAACATTTATGTCTATGAGCATGTCTATTGGTAATGGTCTCGGTGTTCGAATATGTATGTATTTACAAAAATATATTATATGAGTATGTTACCAGTTGTTTGGTACCCTGACTACAAACTCCTTGATGTATGGGGCTAGATGGCGCTGTGTGAATGTCATTGGATATTTATTTACATAATTATTTATCCCAAGTTATAACAGAGATTAACGGTACAACCCATTATTTCGCGATAATTGTTGGAATATGTTCTAAATACCAGTGAACAATAACCAAAACTGGAAGTCATGGAACGTGTAAACTTACGTTAACCACTAAAGGTGTAGGCTTACGTTCACATATCCGCGGAACGCAAGTCATGTTTTCGGCTGTTGCGGTATAATGTGATACGAGTACAAAAACGCTATCGTTAATGTCGCCTATTTAGCACCAACACGACAAATTCTTGCGGCTTCTATTGCAAACATTCCAATAGAATATCAATACGTTATAGATATTAAAGACACGATATTGTTATTAAGACACAGTTTCAAAATAGGTACTTAAGACAAAATCGTAATGGACATTGAATATATTATATAGCATAAGATCAATCTGTTCTTCATTATCAGCTCATTAAACGTTCCCACCGAGGGATACCCGTACGTGGGTGTATAGATCTTAGTGTCCACGCGGGCCCAGAACAGATTGGCCAGAACAACAATACATAAAAATAATATTACGGTCGTACGTAGCACGGGTGTAACCGCACAACACACAATACATGAATCAATCGTCTACGCGCATGCTACGTTCGAGCAGTTAATTTGTTTTAATGTGTTTTTAACTAGTATTGCTATTTGAATCGATCCGTGTTAACCAGGACCACTGGTTGGTTACCGCCTAATCTTTACAGAACTATGCAGTACGTGATGACCTATACCGTGCAGTTGGACGTTATAGGCTGATGATGATAGCAAATATATTATATATAAGGAAAAGGTTATAATGCATTAGGTACAGGTAGGACATACCCATATTTAAAAATTAGATATTCACAACGTAAAGAAAAGGGCCAATGATAAAATAAAATATAGTGCCTAACCAACCTAAAGCTTTAAGCAGGGTTTAAAGCTTATATGAAAGAAGGATTACCTATTCTTTCATATTACAAGGAAAATCTACTTATGTACCTACTCGAGTAGACAAAATGACCCACACAAATAATAAGCCACTGGTAAACGAAAGCTTTTATGATACGAATTATTATTGCTATTACTGTTATATTCTATTACTAACGAAACAATTACTTAGCCGCAACGAAAGCATAGTTTTTTACTATGGCATGGTTCGTAATTAAATAACAGAACATGCTTAGATACATACATGAGTGGAACAAGGACCCTTGTCAGTTTCACCTATTCCCATCTCTCATCATTATCTTTAGAGACTAACATGATTTGGACAGAGTCATTGTTTTTAGTATTTAAGGTAAGCATATCTATTTTAAGCGTCTGTGGCTTAATGGTGTGGATTGTCGCCCTCCTACCGGGAGGGCTGAGGCTCAAATCCCGCCACGTACCAATGCATTTTTGAATTTTCGGTAAATATTTGTACGTTATCCGACGCTCTTCATCGGAGAACATCGTGAGGAAATCTGCGCACGCCTTCGAAGTCATTTAAAGTGCGTGAAATCGTCCAATTCGCACTGGGCCCACATGGATGACTAAGGCCTATAAACCCTATATGGGTAGGCTCGTGCCCCTCGATGGTGACGTTTAATGAGCTGATGATGATATCTGTTTTGGGGGTGATGGGGCGGAAAGGTTCTCGACTGGCGTTCACGTAACGGGAATCGAAGCGTAGCCCCATTCAGATGGACGGTTGACCTGGTTAAGGTGGCGGGTAGCAGATGGATATCAACTGCCAGGGATCGGCTGGCGTGGTAATCAGTAGAGTAAGCCTTCGTTCAGCAGTGGACATATTAGGCTGTAATGATGATGATGATATCAGTGATTGAGTTTAAACATAACTATGTGTTTATAGCATAACTAACCAGCTTGTAAGGTTCCACTGCAGGGTCTGCCTCTAAACAGTTAGGCTTTTAGAAGTTTGTTCCGTAACCCACCATACACGCTCGACGAGGATTAGTTCTATGTTAACGACTACAATCAATGGGCAGTAGTCGAGAACAACAATTTATAGTGCCTTTTAAAGTACTTGAAATAACATTCTCCGATAACCTATGCAATTACCAACTATACTTCCTTACAACTTACACGATCGACCGAATACTTTCTCTAGTCCTCATAATTGTAATTAACATTTTATATAAATATAAAATCAGTCAATCAGTCTGCGTCTCGGAGCGCTGGTGAGCGGACGCACCCGGCGCATACGCATAATTATTGTATCTCGCAATGTCGTCTACCGTAAGTGTTCGTCTTGTAACGTAGTGATTTGTGAGCTTCTTGCTTTTATCCAAAACAAGCAAGATGTTATGGATGAAAAATCTTTAGTAACTTTGTGTTTATCTAGTTTTTCGGGAGAAGATATTGACAATGCCAAAACTTTGTTATTTACTGCTGTTTCCCAACGAAAAATTACAAGAAAGAAGACAAAGAAATCATATAAAGATTTGTACGATGTTATTGCTGTATTTAAGGAGACAGATCAAGATGACCTGCCGGTTTTTGTGGCAAAGGATTTGGAAAAACTGCCACCGTTAACTTTTGACATATAGATGCTAGTAGACTGCTAAAAGATATGATTATCCTTAAAAGTGAATTACAAAGCATAAAAGATACTTATGCTACACGAGAACACTGCAAGATCTAAAAGAAGAAATGTTACTGTTCAAAAATGCATCGCTTGTTACTGGGCCTGATTTTTACGTGAATAATAAAAGGGGAGGTGGATGTCAAAACAGTTACTGTTTGGATAGCGGGCCGTTGGGCCTACCACACATACCAGAAAGACAGAACACTGACTTAGCTGATGTGTCGACTGCAAAGTTGACTGATATACAATCTCCACCGTGTGCACTCGTCTGTGCACCACCTAAGATCGTCTCCGAAGATCGTGAAAGACAGCGGTGTGACTTTATTGAATGATAATAACGGTAAATCTAGTTATGCCACCGGTAATAAGGTTCAATTGTCTACGCCAATTACGAGCAAAATTAGAGATTTTGCAAACATAGTGGCTGAAAAGGGAGAATGGAATGTGGATCAACCCTCAGAGGACTGGATTCGTATTCAGCGTAAGCGGGCCAGGAACCGTTTTATTAGTGTTCAGGGAAAAGCAGCTAATGATCCGTCGGTTAAGTTTAAAGCAGCGGATATAAGAGTCCGTTGTTTATAAATAATGTTGACAAGAACACAACAGAGAAAGATATTACTGAGTACATTTGTAGTAAAACTCAAGTTGATGTCAACTTGCGAAAGGTGAATTTAAAAGAACCTAAGCAATATAATGCCTTCATTGTATACGTACCTAAAAATAAATTGTCGTTATTTCTAAATGATAGCCTGTGGCCTGAAGGCGTCGCGTTTCGTCGCTTTATCAAAAAGAATAAATCGAGTAATGTATTTGATTCTGGACAGAATAAATCTCAATAATGAATTGTGACAAGGCAAAATTTATAACATTCAACTGTAGGTCATTAACGAGGTCTGTTGACTGCATTCGAACGTTGTGTGAGACGGCGGATTTGATTGCTTTGCAGGAGACATGTTTGTTACCACATGATATCCACTGCTGGGCACCATCGATCGTGACTTTGACTACGTGGGGAAGTCGGCCGTTGATACATCAGCGGGCATACTCCGTGGGCGTCCCTACGGAGGCGTCGCTATCCTGTGGCGGAAAAATGTGTTTCCTTGCGTGGCAACAGTGCAGTGTTCTAGTGAGCGTATAATCTCTATAAAAGTAACGACGATGCAGTGCTCATTTCTAGTATTTTCCGTGTACATGCCTACCGATGAACCTATGCACCTGGTGGAGTTCGCACAATGTTTGGGTGAGTTGAACGCTATTATAGACAGTTGCGACGTTGAATATGCTTATATTCTCGGTGATTTAAATGCACATCCGGGAAGACGGTTTGGTGATGAACTACTTAGCTTCTGTATTAACCAGGAGTGGTTGTGTGTTGACATTGACATATTAGGCCTAGACTCGGATCATACACGTATATAAGTGACAGTCATGGAACAAATAGCTGGCTTGATCATTGTGTGACTACGCAGGGTGCTAGAAATACTATTGAAAATGTGTCAATTAATTATAATGTTTTTTGGTCTGATCATTTTCCGTTGGAAGTTTACTGTAACCTCAAGGTGTTAAGGTCAAAAACTGTGTGCAATGATAACTTGGTCAACAAGGTTATATGGGGATAGGGACTCCTCTGAAATATATTTATATACTGAATATTGTAATGCAAATTTGAAACAAATTGATTTCCCTATTGCTTTCACTGAGTGCGCTAAAACTGTGTGTAACAATCCTAATCATAATAACGTTTTGAATGACATGTATAATCGTATTGTAAACACATTACAAGAAGCATCTATATGTGCTTCAAATAGGAAAATATTAATTTTAAAAATAAGTATATATGTGGATGGAATAAGCATGTAAGAGCTGCGCACAGTGAAGCTCGAATTTGGTTTCAATACTGGGTTCTGTACAATAAACCAAGAGTAGGCTTTGTTTATGACAAGATGTGAAACTAGGAAAACATTTAAATCCAAGTTAAAGTGGTGTCAGACAAATAAACAACAAATAAAGATGGACATTTTGGCTATGCATCATTCCTGTAAGAAATTCACTACTTTTTGGAAACATACCAAAAAGTTAAATCCTAAACCTACTATTCCAGCCAGTGTTGAGGAATTAAACCAACCAAAATGATAGCTGAAATGTTCAAAGACTATTTTAGGGTGCGGTCACCGTTGGGCCCTGCAGTCAATGACACCACTTATGTAAACATTAATAATTGTGTTAACAAAATTTTTCTGTGATTACTGCAAAGGATATTAGATCTGTATTAGGAAAAATGACTCGGGTAAATCCCCAGGCCGATCACTTAAGTATTGAACATCTCCTATATGCTGGGGTGCACCTGCCCGAGTACTGGCACTATTTTTCTCTCTTTGTCTGAGGCATAATTACTTACCAGATGATATGCTTAAAACCTTAGTAGTCCCCATTGTTAAAAATAAGACGGGCAATTTGGGTGATAAAACGAACTATCGACCAATATCATTGACTACCATTTTAGCAAAGGTACTGGACAGACTGCTTGATCAGCAGCTGGGTAACCAAGTCAAGCTGCATGATGCGCAGTTCGGTTTTAGACCGGGCCTATCAACCGAGGCCGCTGTCCTATGCCTCAAGCAGACTGTCCAGTACTATACCACCAGAAATACTCCTGTATATGCATTGTTTTTGGACCTGTCAAAAGCTTTCGATTTGATTCAGTATGATGTATTATGGGAAAAGCTTTGTAATGATACGGATTTACCACATGAATATATTTCGATTTTAAA
Source organism: Leucinodes orbonalis (assembly GCA_019425675.1). Lineage (NCBI taxonomy): Eukaryota > Metazoa > Arthropoda > Insecta > Lepidoptera > Crambidae > Leucinodes > Leucinodes orbonalis. The sequence continues at coordinate 56,509 of PQWD01002122.1, read as the reverse complement.
ATATTGGTATAGTAATCAACGTAACTATGTAAAATGGTCCGGTGAGCTTTCAGACATGTACAGATTGGAATGTGGCGTGAGACAAGGTGGTATAACTTCTCCAAGCCTTTTTAATTTGTACATGAATGAACTGATTGTGGAGCTCAGCAGCGCTGGAGTTGGTTGTTCGATTGACGGTACCTTGGTCAACAACATAAGTTATGCTGACGACATGGTGCTGCTGTGCCCCTCCATCAGCGCGCTCAAAAAGCTCGTTGGTATATGTGAGCGTTATGCGGAAGCCCATGGCCTAAAATACAATGCGTCCAAAAGTGAATTGCTTGTCTTTAAAGCTAATAATAAGACATACAAAGTTCCACCGGTAAAGCTCAATGGCACTATTTTAAGACAAGTGCACAGTTTTAAATACCTGGGACATTGGGTCACCGACACGCTCAAGGATGACCTAGATATGGAACGAGAGCGCAGGGCATTGTGTGTTAGGGCAAATATGTTGTCACGCAGGTTTGCACGCTGCACCAAAAAAGTTAAGATCACATTGTTTAAAGCTTATTGTCACTCGCTTTACACGTGCAGCCTATGGATAAATTACACCCAAGGAACATACAAGGCCCTGCGCACTCAATATAATAATGCGTTCAGGTGTCTGATGGGGCTGCCGCGACACTGCAGTGCGTCAGGGATGCTAGCAAATGCGGAGGTCGATAGTTTTTCAACCATAATTAGAAAGCGCATTGCATCCCTGATCCATCGTGTACGCGCAGCACCAACAGCCTTCTACAGACGGTCGCGGCGAGATTGGACGTGGACAGTGTCATCATGCAACATTGGACCCGTTCATATCGCCAAAGACTCTAAATTACAAATCAAGAAATATTGTTCTAACATAGTTGTTTAAGTTTCATTGTTACTAACACTATGGACTCACGTTTTCGAAATAAATGATTTTTATTTATTTATTATTTAAATTTAACTTTGTGAACTTCATCTCAACTTTGATATTTTCCTTAAGAAATCATTGTCATAAGGAAGTTATTATCTCAAATACCTAGTTATAAACATCTATACATCGACTGGTGAAACCGCATTTTCTTTTTGCCTTAGAGAATCATAATATTTCTGTTAAAAACTGTATATTTCTGTTCTTGGTTTCTTAAATAATACGGTTTTTTTTCACGGTGTTAATCAGGTAGTTGAACATACAAACATTTGGTAGGGCAATGTCATTGTTGACATGCGCAATCTACCCGTCCTTCTAAAACTACCACTACAGATAATATTAATGGTGTGTAATATATGATTTTAACCGATAAAATAGTGTAATATATCACACTTATCTTGTATCAACTTTTCGCATTAAAATAAGTCTGGCACGCGAATGAAAGGTTCACTTTACAAAAAAACTGAAGCGACGTAAACATATCCTTTAAAATCAACAAAAAGTTTTATCTGCCGAGTAAGCAATCAAATAATCTATATTCCTGGCGTGACATACCTACGATAGTTCCCACAAAAGAGATACATGTTATATACTTCATTAAATAATACTGCTTGTGATGTGATGATCTTCTCCATACAGGAATTATAATATCAAAGAGAACCACTGACATTCACACAGCGCCATCTAGCCCCAAACTTAGCATTTAGCCTGTAATATGAGTACTAAACAACGGATAAAAATACCTATAAACTTTTTATTGTTAATAGACACAATTTACATAGAAAACACTCCGACCACAATAATAACAAATATCCAAAAAAAAAACACAACAGAGCTCCACTGGAAGGAACAGACTTTCCCACAAGACACAACCAAAAATTTTAAGTTTCTTAAAATAGGAATAACAGTAGTTTTATCAAGATTACTTCTTATATGAATTAGGCAATAAAAAGTTTCATTTAAATAAGAAACCTAGTTTTGATGGAATCCAAATTTTTTAATACAAACACTATACTATATACATACGAGTAGTGACCGTCGAGACATTAACTATGTGACCCAGGTATCAGTGTTTCTGCTTATTCGGGGCGCTGACACAGCAGTCTTTACGGCTTCCCCAAAACAGGCAAGTGGATATAAATAGACTTGTTTTTTCAATTGCGAACAAAGGCAATGACCGCAATGTGATTGGCCTAAGTTTACAACCTTTGGGAAGCATGCAAGATGCGGAATACTACTGACTTTTAAGATTTTTAGGAACAATTCCTTGCAAAAGCGACAATATAACATGGGTACAACACGCTTAACTAGTGAAATGTCTAGGTATAAGAGACTAAACATCTGCCTGTCTCGGATGATAGGGGCAAAACAGTGTTGATGGAAAATAATTACTTTGAACAGTTTATGGTTCGCTTCCATACTACATCTGCCAGTGCCAGTTATCATAAGGCGAGTGAACTGGTTATTATAATCTTCATAATATATAAAAACATAGTTTTCATGGGATAATCTCTTAAGAAGACGGATTAATTGAAAAATATAATATACACCTGTTACTGCCTCCGTGGTCTAGTTAAATACGGGAAGATCACAAAGTGAAAATAACTTTATGCAATTTTCCCTAGTTAGGCTAGGCCATTTTAGACTGAATCTTCTGATTGTCTATAGTAAAGATGATTCCATACTTCGAAAGGCACGTCAAGCGGTCGGTCCCAGCTGACAATATGGCTGCTGTTACAAAAAATCACGCCAGAGGCCTAATTGCGATTTAGAAACTAGGTGTCACTTTAACTCTTTTTACTCAGATTTTTATACTCTATAATAAAATTATACATATATAACTCGACCGCCCGGCTCCTCTTTAACTTCCCCCCCCCATTAAATAGCTCTTTATTTAAAAACCCTTATTTAGGGAGTTCTGAATATGACAAATAACGTTGTATAGTAACGGCCATCTTCGACCATTTTCATCTTAAATACGAACACTCACTCAATTCATTTTTCAAATACAAGAAAACAGCATCAAAATCGGTAAATTTGTTGTGATGCTACAGTGCACAAGGCAGATAGATACTCGTAGGTACGTCAATCTTCTAACACGCCGTTGTTGCATCGGAGATAAAAACAAAACTTGATAATTCGTCATCGTTACAGAATGATAATGTCTGTCTGCTGAGCGGGGAACTTTCCTAAAAATAATTTTCACTCGGAGTAGTCCCTAGCAGGCGACACTCGTCTTGATAATTATTAAATTTGTATTAAAAATCTAATGAATTCTGTCAATTAAACACATGTGTAGAATTATTTGTACGTCTAAAATGTTATGTAAAATTGCAACATGTTTTTAACATGTTGCAATTTTACATAACATTTTAGAATAAAAATGTTTTTAAACACAGAGTAGGAAAGTAAACGAGTAGGCCCGTGGCAATTTGGTAAATAATTAAGGGATGATTTAGTGATAGAAAAAACACCGAAAAGCTCGTAGACGTTACTTGTATTTAACATTTATCTAATTGATACATCCTATTCTATATTTTATAAAACTATAATGTTATGTCAAAAGACAGATATCGAACACATTTGTTGTTAAGTAAAACCATAGATATAGTATATACAAGATACACAAAGGCGGCTTAGAGGCATGACAAAAATATTGAAGTAAATATGTGTTGGTGAATGTCTATGTGTAAGTTCCAAATAGTGTTGTCCACGCTAAAAGTTCTTATTATCGATTATGATGTAAATCAACAGGCAGTCTCTTTTCGTACAGAAACCAAGAAAATCATGGGTATTTTAATCCAGATGAATCTGAATCATCAGAAAACCGATAATTGATTACAACTTATAACGACGGTGACCGATGGTGGCCAGTACTTAGTTACTTTGAGCTAATATCTGCGATACCTTCTGAGCTCGGAGGAACTGAGATATTAATTTTAATTAAATGCTGTGAAGGGAAATTTGTTTCAAATGAAATACTCGTGATAAATAACATATTTATTTGCATAGGGATTAATACTATGTTTATGAAAACACCTTCGCAAATAATGCATTATTTTAGATAAATTTAAGAAGTTATTGTGAGCTAACCTTTAAAGATATGACATTCTGTCATGCTGTCACGGTCTTTTTTAGAACTCTCATACACGACTTTTGCGAAACTTTAACCGTTTTCACAGCGCACGCAGCGGAAAGCTCTATGTAGGAAAAATGTTCAATCATACTATTGTTTTTAGTACAGCGTATATTCTTTATCGATAAATAAGAAATCTAAAATAGAAATATTTTTTCTAATTGGTCCAGTAGTTCCTGAGATAAGTAAGTTTAAACAAACAAACTCTTCAGCTTTATAATATCAGTATAGATACAGTAAATTAATTAACTCAATACTTTTAAATTATTTTATTTATTACTTTCTCAATATAACACTTTTTTGAGATGTGTTCGTATCGTTTCCTTGCTTAATTTACAATTCATTTACGTGTTTAATTCTAAGATAAGCATAGTTTCTATTAAGAGTTAAATCTAGTCTATTTTAAGTCCGCATTCATTTTCCATCAATGCTGAACTGTGTGGAAACCTGAAAAAAACGAAATTTATTTACCAATATGTATGTTATATATCGATTGTAATGACGTCACCGCTTTGTCAAGCACTAGCGTAAACAAACAATTTGCTATTTTATACATTATTTTCGCGAATTTAAATAAAAAGCACTATTTATACTCAAATATATAAATGGAAATAAAAATTATATTGAAAACTTATAAGCCAATTTCTAGCTGAAATTAGGTAAAAAATGGTTCGTAAAATTCCAATGATAAAATCGTATTTACCAGTAAATGTTTATTAATTCGGATTATTTCGCCTAGTAGCGTTGCATCCAGGTACAGCACACGACACCATAATTGTATTAAGTAATAATTACAATATTAATAGAATAATTAGCAATAATATTTACAATTTCACTGACACTGACAACATACCGGGCTTTGGGCTCTTAGTCGCGAAAAATAACATATTTCTATATTTTCTCTGTCTCTTTTCCTCTCGGGCGTTCAGAATTGATTAAGGACCTCTCACTCCCACGCTTTGTGTATCTTGTAAGCGCAGCGCGCTAATACTAAATCTATGAGTAAAACGTCAATTACTAAATTGCAAGGTAGTGACATCGTTACTGGGTCGTGTATGAAAGTATGCCTTATAAATCGGAAATAGGGCACATTAACTAAAAAAATACGGGGAAAATGAGATGAGGCGGTTTTCTAAAGCTTTCTATACATATGAATAAAATTGTAGTCTTGATTTGTAATATTAGAATAACCGTCTTTTACTGCATGCATATGAATATATACATATACATATATTTATTTTATTTATTAAGGACAACCAACAAAACAATCACTGAATATACAAGTTTGGTTACATAAATCTAAATTTAGTGCATAAGAAAAAGAATCTAAAATTAAAATTAAATTAAATTTTAAACACATGCTGCAACTGTGGCAGCTGCAGAAGCCCTACGATTATTAGTCTTGGGATCAAGAAATTTCCACTAATGCAGCCACCAAAGAAGCAGCACAGTAGTATTAACAATAATACTTAATATTAGTATGCCACAGAAATATAAATAAATATTACTTTGCATTGTACGCAATCGATCTCGCGAAATCTCTTGACTTATCGAATATGTCCACTCCAGTGCCTTTAGAGGCTTTGTTATAAAGTAACTGCATTCGATTTATTGATGAGAAGTGACCTAGGTTGCTTTTAAACAGTTAGTACATAACGAGGTATTTTAGATGGTCGAGAAAATTTAGCGGTAGCCCTGAATTCAACTTTGGATAACAGCAGCGGACAATTCAATCTACCATTTACTAATTTATGCAGAAATCTTAAAATCTCTTCGGTTCTCAAGACTTTTTAGTTTAAAATAGTTTAATCGTTTTTTATATGAGGGAAGTTTCTTAGCTTTATTTTTCCGAAAAGCTAAATACCACAGAAATCTCTTGCAAACTGATTCGATTCTTTTTTGTAAACTTCATATATTGGTGACCACACTGAACTGCAATATTCTAGAATAGTTCTTATAAGGTAGTTAAAGATACAAATTCTACTGTTGATTGTTTTAAACTCCTTACAATTTCGATTCACAAATCCTAGTAACTTAAAGCCTCTTGAGACTATATTTTAAATGTGTTTATTAAATCTGAGCTTGTTATCCACAATCACGCCCAAATCGCGAATAACATCAACCTCTTTCAAGGCATGGTTGAATAACTTGTAAGATGAGCGATGCAATGTCTTTTTCCTTGAAAAGTGCATAAAAAAGCATTTATTGTAATGTAAATTTAAATACAAATCGATCGAGGTCATACTGTTATAATTTTACATCAAGATCACTAGATGTAGTTTTCACAATTTTGAGATCATCGGCGTATAAGTAACACTTAGAGTGCTGAAAACAGGAAATCACATCATTAACGAAGATAATAAAGAACAAAGGCCCTAAATGTGAACCCTGGGGAACCCCGGACGACGTCATATATATCTGTGATTCATAGCCATTGAAAACTATTTTTAATTTTCTATAAGATAGGTAAGTATTGCACCAATTTAATAATTGGCCAGATATGCCATAAAGTGACAGTTTTTTTTACTAATAGTTTGATATTAACCATATCGAAGGCTTTACTAAAATCGGTATATATGACTTCAGCCGAGTCTCGGGAGTCTACTGCTGCCACAACATCTGTGATAAAGCTGACTAGGTTAGTTGTGGTGGAGCATTTTTTGACGAAACTGTGTTGTTGCATAATAATTAGGTGCTTAACATCCAATATATCACAGGACATAAAAAGACTCAAAACCTTTCCAAATACAGGGAGAATAGATATTGGTCTGAAATTCTCTACGTTTGATCTATCCCCAGACTTATAATAGGCACAATGCGAGCCTCTTTCCAAAAATCAGGGAACACACCTCCTGATAAGGACTTGTAAAATATCAGGGAGAGAGGCTTTGCCAGTGCGTCAGCACATTTTACTTCATACATAGGTGATATACAGTCAGATCCCGCACCCGTATTCTTATCGAGACTTTTGAGAGCCCGTTTAACTTGATCGGTTGTAAAAACAATTGTATGAATGTAATTAGATGTGGTTTCACTAGATGGTAATTTATTTTTATCAATATCTGGCCGTTTGGTTGATAAATCGAAGAAAAATACTCTGCAAAAAGATCACATATCTTAGAACCGTCCGATGTTGAATCATTTTTGTAATACATTTTAGAAGGGTATCCTACTTTTTTATGTTTGATAAAAGCTATTACTGCTACTTTTTTATGTTTGATAAAAGACCAAAAAATTTTTGGGTTACTTTTTATAGTGGTCTGTATGGATGCAATATATATTTAGTAACTTTCGTTTATCAATAATTCAGATCTTGCTTTAGTAGCTTAAAAATAGCAGATCAAGAGGATTTTTAAATTAAGAGTACAGCTTCCTATACTTAAGCTTTTCACGCAGGACACAAAGAATTCCTTTGCTGAACCACACTGGATAACGACTATTTGTTTTCGGAGCAGAACGGGGCACATACAATTGTATTGTTTCGTGAATTATCAAATATAATTTTTGTACCATTGTGTCAACCGAATTACATTCGCTAAATAAGATATCCCAATGTACAGCATTCAAATGTTCTATTATTTTAGTATAATCCCCCCTATGAAACCTATAAATAAGATTAGAATTGGGTTGTGAACAAGTGTTGTGAAATTGGTTAACTACTTTTATTTCTATAGGAGGATGATATGGATCAATATTAACAAGTGGGGACAAACTACCTTCGACCTTGTCAATGTCAATGCTAGATAATACTAAGTCAAGTGTCTTATTTTTTGCGTTTAAAATATGATTGTACTGGCTTAATCCATTGTATGATATAAAATCTAGCAACTGTGCAACATATGAGCTATTTGTGAAGCATGTTGCTCAATGGTGAGTCAGGAGTACCACACCATTGTATACAACTTAAATTAAAATCACCCAATATAAAGGAATGACTATTTTTTCAAGGACGCTATTGGTATTGGTTATAAAATGTTCCAACACATGTTTTTGTAAGGATGGTGGAAGATATATCCCACATATAAGAAGCTGTTTAGGTTTATTATTTATCTTAATATTCATCCCAACCCATAAATCCTCACATTTGCTTTCATAATTTTGTAGCCTGTAATATGTCCATATTTCATTATATATATATATATATATATATATATATATATATATATATATATATATATATATATATATATATATACGGAGCATGATAATATATCAAAACAACATTATTAAAGTTTAATTAAAGTAGATTCACAAAATAAAATATGATAATAATAACAATTGACGATTCAAAAGTATCTGTAACAGATTTATTTGAATAAAGATTTTTTTCTTTCTTTCTTTCATTCTGTCTGTCTATTTGTACCAGGAAAATGGCTGGACCGATTCTGACGAGACTTTTTTTGGCAGGTACCTGTAATAAGTAAACCTTAGGCTATTTTTTATTGTAATATCAAGTTTTATTTTAAGAAAATAAAGTAATGCTGTTCCCGCGCGCAGCCCTCGCCCTCGTCGCGTGAGCTACGAAAAGATTTTAATAAAATTTGGTATGAAGTTAGGGTATCACCACACACGTTATTGGATATTCAAAAGGCTACGTCTTAATGCAGGAGAAGGTGCAAATTACTCGTGCATATCTTTACAAAATCAGACATTCTCAATTAGTCCAAAAATATTTTTTTTACATATTTTTTAATAATAAGAGCAAATGCAATAACTAATTTCGCTTAATAAGGACTCGCTTTGTGTGTCATGTCCGCAAATTCCGTGTGGTGATGAAATACATGTACAACTATTCTCGCCAGTGCCGTAAGAGGCTGGTTAGGGATAAAGCATTTAGGAGGGAATGGGTAGTAGGGCTCCCTTATTCAACCTAAGCTTTGATAGTTACTGCTATCTCCAACTGGCCAAGCGTGGATACTTCACTATAGTGGAGGAGTCCTTAAGTCGAACATCCACTTCAAAGGCTGTTACAATTTTAAGAACAGAACTGCATAAAAATAGTTGGAATAAAAAACTAAAAAGGTTGTTTGAATACAATCACAACTGAGGTTTATGCAAAAACTGTGTTTTAAAGGGCAAAAGAGCCGGGATGTCAATCGAGAGCGCAGCGGCCAGCCGCGTGGTCTATTATGGAAATACAAAGCAAATCAGAGACATGTTCCCTCGAGTTACAGTTATTTTTCATAACAGCGCGCACATGGAGACAGTATGCGGATATAAAGCTACAATTTCATCAGATAACTTCAGTTACATAAAATTATTTGATAAAATGTGACGTACTCGTAGTATCATGACCATTTTTAGTTATGATAACCGCGTTTGGCATACGATGCTTGGGTAATGAGAACAGATCAGCATTTTATGGGGGTGTAGGTAATGGTTCCCTTATAATTTGCTTCCATTACATTATGCCAATGATGTATCCTACGAAAAATCCAACGGAACTAAATAAAACTTTCTCATTTATTTTTTCATTAAATTCTTCTTAATAATAAATTTTAACAAATTCCGATGGACTTATTTTTCTAGGAAACTAAAGGGATGCATGTTCATAATAAGTTTATTAGAGCTATTGAAGAAAGATTGAGTGTTATGTCTAAATTGGAGATAATATACATGGTATTTTAATAATTATCGTTTGTTTAAATACATTAATTTCCTGTTAATTATCAATAGCGTACTGTGACTGCTCTAGTACCGATCCAATATTATTCCAGGAAGTTAATCATAAACGTGATTGCGCCCGTTCGTTGGAGGATTACTAGACACAGTAATATTGCTTATTTGTCATTTTTATCGGATATTTGACCGGCGTAATCGACGCTTGGATTTCGCATCCTAAATTGTTATTACCGCCTATCAGGTGATAAGCCCAATCGCTGACACACTGGTAATACACTGGTGTTAATGGACTTATATTGTATTTTTCGAAGGTGTCAATTACCGAACAGTAATCAGTGTTTTTAAAAGCATACAAATGGTGACGGACACGACATCGTTCATATTAAGATATTTTTTTATAAGTGTAAAGAGCGGTCATGACGCTCACCTGATGGTAAGTGATACGTCTGACCATGACAGAGCCGTATTGAATGAGACCAACAACTGATACATAGTTATTATCTTCGACTAATATCGCACTGCGTCCAAGACAACCGATGTTAGGTCTCTTATACCCAGTAATTTCACTAGTTACAGTGCCCTCATCCCGCAGCAAAGTGCATATATTCATAACACTCTTGTTTCACGGGGACGATATCTGACGCTTCTGTGGTACCTACCTAGACGACTCAATATCAAGTCTACCACCTAGTAATTATTGCTGGATTCTTCTCACTAGATAACTACCTAGTCCCAGTGGTAGCTTCATTTGACATTCACAAGTGTTCTATAAAGACCTAAATTGAATAAAGACATTTTGATTTTGTTAAAAATCCACCAAACCGTGTTTACGGGAAAGCCTCCCCTGGAAAGGAGCATTAGGCCGTGTAGTCGTTGGGGAACTGATTTATAAATTACTTTCTTTTCCTAACTTAAGTTTGTTGTATAATCCCTTCTAGGTTAATGGTTAACCTAGTAGGGATACTACAATAAACAAGTATAAAATGAATATATGTACTCGTATCAAATATGATTTTTTATTATATACGAGTAGTATCAAATACTGTTATATTCCGAAAAGAAAGTGATTTTTTCTATCATTTGGATTAACATTGAGCATTAAATAAGAAACAAGCACAAAAGGGTTCAGTTCCTTTTTCATTTGTATATATTGTATTTGTGGTTTCAGGGAGTGTTATCGCATGCGGCCATCTCTCCTGCCGAATCCTCAGATGTTGAGCTTAAAAGCCAAACGAAGTATTACTCTTCTTCTTCAACATTAATCCTGACTTCCATCCACGTGGCATTTTGATGAAAAATGTATAAGGACATCAGAAGAATGCACTAAAACAAATTATTCAAATCCATAAACTCCAATAAACATTTTGCTAAGCTATTTTGAACTTCATTTTGGTGCTGACCTTTGTGTGAGGATAACGTTATTTTCCTTTGAGGATTCAATGTAAAAATACGTCACTGAAAAGAAAGATAATGTTTTCAATATAAGGTGTTTTACAAACACCCCACCGTGGGCTTTTGATGATCAAATTGTTTTTCATTCTGGCTTTTTAAAGCTGAATATTATTTCTTACCATCACATTACAAATTATGTACTAATATCTTTATTGTGGATATCAGTATTCAGTCCACTAGCTTGTAGGTCTCCCTCTTCGACTTCGTTGGTCATTAACGCGGTGTGTCCAGTCTAGTCTAGTCTAGTGACGTTGGCTTTAGCCGCGAAAAGAGTATGATTGAACATTTAACATAAATAACAATTAATCTACTCTGCTGCAATCTCACACTCAATTCAGTCACTACGACTTGTGTCTTTCCTTCAATACGTGCTAGACATTTTCACTGTATCGCATTAAATCAATAAACTTTAAAAGTTCCTTGTAAGCTGTAAAAGTTCCCATTCTACAAACTCCAACTTTATTATTACGGATTTAAAAAGTTAGTTTTTGGTTCCAACCCAATTATTATTAAAATTTATCGATACAAAATGACAATGACATCAAGGCAGTCCTTGTAATTAAAATTAGCTCTATAAATGTTCAAAGCTAATAATAACAACTGTCAATTAAAGTCAAGAGTGTTTGCCTGATTTATTCTAAAATTGAAATTAATTAACGAAATCAGACAAAAGTTTAGCACTGCTTTTTAACAATGTATTTATTTAACATAGTGATTCCTTCCATCTTTCGAAGGACACGCAAATACACCAACTTTAACTAACCACTTCCAAATCACCCGATTTCTACAAGGAAAATGTTATTTTTCTTGTAAAAATGTTATGTTACAGAGGCTGTAAAGCGTTTAAGAAACTTTAACACAGGTGTTGATCTCTAAACCTACCCAGTTGGTAAACTTACCATCTGCATCTTGTTAAACAACTCTCTTTTTTAATGGGCAAGACAACATACATTATGGTTACAATTGTTTGATAATATTATTTTATATGTGATAGTACAAAATGAATCCTTTTTAGGTATAGATTTATAATTAGTTAGGACAGTGCACTCCATATATGCAAATAAGCATTGCGTTGTGTGTCCGGACAACCCGGTAAATCGCCGATATATTAAATGATTCCCACATATTCGCCCATTTTCCATTACAGATTTGAAACCAGAGGCGATCTGCTGTCATCAACAGCACTCAATTTAACAACAATGTAAATTATTAATTGTTTTTGCACTTACTTTGCATACCCTACTCATAATCTCTGTGCACGCCACTGAGTTAGGATTCGAAACTACAACGTACTTGTACCTAACATTTTGTTTGTTAATTTTATGCTGCGTTACCTAAACTCTTTTGTAAGTGTTTTGCGGCTTTATTGTCTAATGAAACTAAACAGAAAATAATGGTACTTAATTTTCAATAACATTCATTAATTTCGACCCGATATGCTAAGATGCTTGAGGTAAAGTATATAGTGACTCAATAATAAAATATACTAAATGATAACGGTGATATTGAAACATAATAACTATCGCAAATATAGGAATAATAACGAGTGTTATGTCAATCAATAAATATATTATAGGATAGAAAATTATATTATATTTTGTACTATATCCTAGATATTCAGGCAGTTTAAATAAGTGAGAGTGCTATTAAACTTAAACCTTATTATTATGTTTTAGTTCGTTTACAAGTGTCCACGTTTAAAGTTTATATCATCGCAAGTGTAATAAATTATCATTTTGTGTTAAAACATATGAATATCTATAAGTTTCGCTAATAATACGCTATAAAATGCTGACGTATATAATTCTGGAAACTTTCATGAAAAACAACAAAAAAATCAATTTTACGTTTAAAATGTTCGACCCAGATTATTGGGTCACATAAAGTACACCTTCCTACTTTTGTGTTATTGAATGGAAAAGTTTTAATGGGAAATAAATCCGAATTCACAAGTACGTGTTTAGATAAAGACAATTTCAGAGCCGTGTGAATTGTAACTTGTAACGAACGCAATATACGTCGTAGCAACATGTAGCGCGTAGCCGTAGCAGGCCCCGTAGCCCGTAGTCACCTACGCCACGTCGCGAGCTATATAAGCGGCGCCCGTCGTAGTCACCGCTCATTTGCGCTCAAAAAGCATCGCCAGCGAACACGGAAGCTGACGCTGATTCACTAACGAAACTCAACGACAAAGGTGAGTTAGCTGTACCTTAAGTTTCTTTGTTAATTTGGTTACATTTGCACTTTTATTTTATTGTATTAAGTTTCATTAAATACGGAGTAAACAGTATTCAAAAGCTGTGAATTTTAGCTTTTCTGATTTACTTATCAAAAGTTATTATTTTAAAATTATAAATATAAAAAAAAATAAAGCATCAGTGGTGACTCTAATAAATAGTACATTATAAATATAACTTATTACGGTGTACATTTAAAATGGGTGGTTATGAAATTGGTATGATACTTTATGGGTCACTAACAACCATTTAGTTGGCCTACACTATATTTGAAAAAGATTTATTCTTTTTACTTACAAAAGAAACGAGCATGTTTAGGCCATCGTAGTGCGTAGTAATATTTTTTACCCACTCAATACCTTAAAGTTACTTACTAACGGGAACAGAGATGAGTTATTATTGTAGGCAAGAAAATACTTTATAAGAACTTTATTTCCATGACATAATTTATGTTAATCAAATTATTATAATGTAAAAAAGCGTTTGGAGTATTTTAAAAAGGATATTTTTCTGAATAAGTTAATAAACAAATAGCCCAAAATCATAGTATATAAGTTTCTTAACTTTGGTGTATTACAATGATTGAAACGGAGGCAACACTTAAAAACCTAATGAAAAATTATGATACTTAAATGATAAATGAGATATTTTTTCCTCGTACACCCAATAACAAGTCAGATACATTTTTTTTTGGCAAAACGGTGTTCTCTAATTTATGGGGCTTGATTGAAAAATATATTGCAAATGGAACAATTGTACGGCTTGTAGAAACTGTAATTATTCATTGAATATATGAAATAGAACAATAATAAAATAAGTTATTTATTATTTCCTCTAGCAGTCGACATAGAAACGGTATTAACATCACATGAAACTATTAAAATATGTTGCTACAAGTCTAAATAATAGCTAAAAGCTAAATTTGTTGGCATTTTCGAACTGGCTTGTTTAAAGTTGATAAAGTAAATGTTTGCTAGTCGGAAAACCCGCAAAACCCTATAGTTGATAACTGAAATATGAAAGATACTATTACCATAAAATATTTTTATTTCTATAAAATTCTATCTTATGTTATTCTGTATGATATAAATCTTTATCAGGTTTTTTCTCACATCACAATAAGATTTACGTACCCTTTTTAGACGTGGCACTTTTAAAAATTCCTCTTAAGTACTGATGTCAAAGTTTCTCAGTAGAATGTATACTCGAAGCACGAAATTAAAATATACCTAGTAACAAAGCCCATAAATTTAATACCAAACCTTAGTAAAAACAATTCCTTCCCTTGAGTTACTCTACTTTCTTCATATTTCATGCACACAAGTTAGAATTACATCATTTGTCTATATTAATATTGTGATAAAATGATTAAGTATGAATAGATCTTTTCATCTATCAAGTAGCTGTAACTACCTTAATACAGATCTTATTGTAGGGTTGATGCCACATGAGTACTTAATTGATTGTTCTTGAACCAACTACAAAATGTAGCAATAATATTAAAACGAGTTGTCATTTGTAAGTTGATAGTAATAGACCGATGATATTCTTGTTACAAAATTATTACAATAAAACATATGTTGAAGCGATAGTAATAAAATATATCTATGTGATATAATACCTCTGTAGTGTCTCATAACGGTCAGCGCAAGTTTTTAAATATTCTGTAAAGATAAAATAACAAAAAATGCATATTTTCAAGATTTTTTTTTTCTTTCTTCAACTTATTGCAGTCGACTACCAGTCAAAGGTCTCCTTTATTCTGTGCCAAATATGCCCTACTTTTCAGAATATTAAAACCTCTAACTAAATTTCATCATCATCATCAGCTCATTAAACGTCCCCACCGAGGGGCACGAGCCTACCCGTATAGGGTGATTAGGCCTTAGTCGTCCACGCGGGCCCAGTGCGGATTGGACGACTTCACACACAACCTTCGAATCTCTTCTCAGGCGTGCATGAAGGTTTCCTCACGATGTTTTCCTTCACCGTAAGAGCGTCGGATAACGTACATATATTTTCGAAAATTCGAAAATACATTGGTACGTGTCGGGATTTGAACCTCAGCCCTCCCGGTAGGAAGGCGACAGTCCACACCACTGAGCCACCGACGCTCTAACTAAATTTAGTTCAGCCAAATACTGATATAACTTTCACACATGGAATAAACAATTTCAAAAATCTAAATTCATTTCAGCGGGCACAGATGGATACTTAAGTATTATAAAGTCACTGTGTCATAGCTTAATAAATATGAGCAAACTAATCAATAATTGTAGACAGATTTGGAATTCAGAGTTTAAGCTTAAAAGATATTTGTTAAGATGAAACATTAAATTTAAGTAAATGAACAATTGAAAAATACTGAAAATATTGTCATTTACTTCAATTTACGTATTCTACTTATAGTCATTTTTATTAAAACCAACTAACCTCATATGATATACATATCGGTATACATACTAGTAGTTGTGATCTTACGAAACTTGCATTAAGTTTCGTAAGATCACGACTTATAGGAGTAGACCTAAAATTAACTAATTACAGGTAATATGAAACCTGCAAGTTTCTATGGAAAATCGCAGGCTTACCAAGAACGTGCATAATGAGTTGTGTAGTGTAATTAAAAGTTAAATATAACTTATTGTTTTCCTTAAGTTGTAACCATACAAATGGTTACAAATACAGAAAACAGTTTCTGAAAGTTATATGTGGTAACATTCAAGACGAAAATATTAACTTGTGATATTTTTCAAATCATAACTCATTAAGAATATTATTAGCTTTTACCTATGAAACTAGACACAATAAATCTTTTATTGTATTTCGCACACTACTACGCGATATGCCGTTCAAAGTGTTAAAATATTACAGCAAATACACGTATGTATCTTCAATAACTTGTCACTGTAACATCCAATGTTTGACCGGCACATACAGCATCTAAAAACTGGCAAAGCATAGTGTAGGAATCCCTGCGGCCTGATTAAGTCAATGAGGCAAAATGAGGAAGGTGTAGGACTGGGATATGTGGCACAAAATAGGGCAGACGTTTTTCCAGTCGTGGGCTGCAGTGTTTAAGGAAATTAATAACAGTAGGCAGTCATTTTACGTCAACACTGCCTGTCACCCCAGAACGACAGATGCTAGGTCTCATATACACGGTAATTTTAGGTAATTATTCTCATTCCGAAACACAAGTGCAAAACGCCCCTATTTTACGGGTAAAATCAAATCAAAATATATTTCTTCAAATAAATTTATAGTTAGTTTTGATTTGATATTATGATATTTTTTATGACTCTACAGTGCCTACCATGACGACTCAGTACCGAATTTTAACTGGACTATCCTATTCTGGGATTAGGAACAAAGAAACATTTTACAAAAAATGCTACAGCCAAAATGATTTTTGATTATTTTCAATACAAGTTGATTTTTCAGCAGTATTTCGAGAATTTATTGATAATTTTATTCATCAAAACTCTACTTGAGTAGAGAATCTTGGAATTATGTCAATCATATTATTATCTCGAAGTAATCCAACTTGATGCTACAAAGAAACATTTCTCTGCAATTTATTCAATGTGAAATAATTGTATAACCGCTCTAGCGTAGCTTTGTATGTTAAAAGTAAATTTTAATGAGATAAATATGGAAGGTAAGGGTAACTTCTAGAGTAACAATCTTTGTGTTAAAAGTGGAAAAAACGAATGTAAAGAATACTCCATGTTTCGAAAGGCAGTTGTAAAATGATGTAATTAAAATGAGAAAGAAAATGCGTAAAGCTGTTTATAAAAGTGACATCTTAATGTTTTCATGCAAAATCAACGCCGTGTTAATAATAACATACAGTACTGTAGCCTAGCCGCGCGCGAAATGCCTTTGTAAGGCCCTTCCGAAGTATATTTTTCAAAAAAAAATTGTAGAACTAAACTTACAAACATTCAATTTTTATTCAGTACTTAGAGGCTTTGTTGTTTGTGTTCAGTCAATCATTCATCCAAATGACTTTGTGCAAACCCCCTTTGGGTGCGAGACCACTCTGGACGCGAGACCGCAGGTGGCCCGTGTCGCCCACGCCTAGCTACGCCACTGATAATATAACTAACATACGTTAGTAGCTCTGTATAGTTTGTGTTTACTAATCCATAACTACATTCTAATATTTCCCAATTTTTTTATTTTGCTATTCTTATTTATTGAGTAAAAAAAATAGAACTATTTAAATTCGTATTCCGAATTCAACAATAGACAAAAACAAATAACAAAGCTAGTTTCTCATTCCATTCCTTGTCCTGCTATTTTTTTGTAATACTTGTTCACAAAGCGATGTGTTGGTCATAAACAACCAGTATTAATCTGATACTACTTACAAAGTACAGTAGGTTTTATCTTTAATTCACCTGAACTTCGAAACCTAATTTAACTATATTAACGAAATGTAAATAGGTATTTTGAACTTTGGCAAATGTATATTTTAACTTTCTTAAACAAAATTAAAACTTAAGGCTTTGTTTCAGTTTTCTATTATTTGTTAAGTGATAAATTAACGTTTTATTGTGAGGAACTATAAATATTTCTGCAATATTTCTTATAAAACAATTAATAATATTAAACTTAACATTTGATACCAGAGACATTAACACAGCAATATTGAGAACTAAATTTAAGGAATATGCAACTTTTTCCATCTCACATTTATAAGTATGAGTATCAGTAGTTGTTTAGTATCCATATAACAGGCTAATGCTTAATCAAGGGCTAGTTGGCGCTGTGTGAATGTCAGTGGATATTTATTAATTATTATTATCCCTGAAAATTTAGGCGGTAAGACTAGGTAGTCTAACCGTCTGATTAAATAGGTATTTAATAGGTTACCTGTATACATAAAAGTAGTCAAGGGCGTGTCGAAATCGCCCATGAAGGGTTCCGTAGTAGCAAGTAGCATAAAATCATTATAGTAGTATTTACTTAGGCACCTACTCCAGATTTATTATAAGAAAATAATGGTTCAAGTTTTATGTCGTTTAAAAAAACTACTATTATAGACTTTAATGTGAATATTATTTAAATTGATTATAACTATTTAGATCGGGACTTATATAACTTAGTTACTGCAATTGTATTTATTATTGTTTAAAATTATTTCTTTTTTTGTTTCTGACATTTTTTCGTGTACACTTAACAAAATTGTTTCACAATTCAAATTCTGTGTTGTACTTATTTTATGGTATCTAGAAGATTTTTGCATTTTATTTTATTTTTCTTTATTTTTTTTATTAAAATTGTAGATTCAAACACAAACGATATTCATTAAATGAAATTGGCTGCTACACCGACTTAACTTTGGGGCTGTCTCAATATATATAAATACATATAAACACTTTACCACCTAGCCCCAAACTATACATTATATAAATGAAATTGGTATTTATTTAAAGAAAACAACCATACCAATACAAACAGTTCCAATAAAATCAGTTAGTTCACATCTTTAGTATAAATTGAGCTTTAGCAACTTTATTAATAATAACTTGAAACACTTTATACTCTTTCAAACAAGCGTAAAATATGCAACAAACTTTTCAGCTCTATAACAAGTAACTACATACACGTGTAATCCGCTACACAGCATGTGAAGTCACGATGCATTTTCTATATATATAACAAAATTCTTATGCTCATCTTGAAAATGGGATTTGAGGCGAGCACATTTATATTTTTATCAAAATGTTTACTTTGTTTCGGGACACGAATAATATAATTTATACTAATCATGCAATTGCTCGTGTAATTCAATTCAGGGTAACAACATTGAAAATGTGTAACCTGCCTTATTTGAATTCAACGACACTACAGCCTTGTGGTCGTTGTTTGAATTAGTCTATTCTCAGAACCGCATTCAAAGGAGTGGTAACTCATTACTAACGCCATCTATTATCAGTAAATACTTTATAACTTGGTAGTATTCTTATCACTATTGCCTTCGTTTTCTAGTTGTCTGAGCGTTCAATTTAGATTGCTGGGTCATGGGTTCCATTCCCGCGAAAGACCGCATAGTGTAAGTCACTTTGTGGACATTGCAGGCTTAAACACCTCATTGACAAAAAAGAAAATTCCGTGCTGCACATCGCACACGAAGCAATTGGGCCCTGCATTAATATTAGGATGGTACAACTACATTCCTAAGATTTATACAGGTTAACAACTTAACACCAACCAACCCACATTGGGCTTGTGTGGTGGGTTACGGGCTACGGCCCAATCTCTCTATAGCTCCGCAGTAGGACGTTATAGTCTAATAATGAATATTCTAATCCTACGTTCTCGTAACATAACTTATTTATAAGTAATAATCCCAGGAACGAATACTTTACCTTTATATTGCATATTACACCATAATTAAAAAGATACGATGAGTTCTACGAACATGCATGTGAATATGTAGAAAAATATAAATTTAGTACTGTCCAAAATGTGATAGAGGGCCCATTGGACTGAAAATATTAAAATAAATTCTTGCATCATGGATTATATAGCAATATCCGAATCTGAACCAGATCCAGGAATGTTTTGGTTTTATGTTTCACGGATTAAGGAGAATATCCTTCCTCCATAAATATTAAATGAAAATTTTAGGGGCCTGCAAATATAAATAAATGGGGGATTAAGGCGAATGCAGTGAAAAGGTCATATTTAAGACTGTCCTGTTATGTCACTAGTGTAAGTGAACATGAGTGAAAAAAGGGTTTGTATAAAATTTTATATGATTATATGCAAGATCCTCTGATTGCGTACGCTTCATATTCGTTTGCAGCGGTTAAAGAGTTACAGGTATTTGTTATACTTGTATCTAGTACAATTGTTTTCCCAAAATGCCGGTATTCAAGAACTTGAAGTCGAAAGCGCCTTGCAATCGTCAATTGCTCGGTGCAGCAATAGCAGAAGTCAGTAAGAAAAATAAATAGATAGTGATACTGTTGCAATTATTCTATGGCAACTTAGTACCTTAACGTTTATTATCATCAACATTACAACATAAATTTTCACTGCTGTGCATGAGGATTGATTGATCCGCCCTTCCATTTCAACAAAAATTTAGGGATATTTAGTACCTTAAAAAAATGCTAAAGCACACACAAAAGTGTTACTGCAAAGTTCAAAAATTTCTTAAACCTGACATAAGAAAGAAGTGGATCACTCAAACCGCGCTATAATTCCAACGCCAATCCTTACGATTTCCACGTTAACATTAGTACTTGGCTCGCCGCTCTTAAACCTAGACACACATAGAATTTAGCCTTTAAGATTATCGGATTGCCATTTCTTATGGCTCTATCTAGAAACTTTACTACAATAAAATTTGCATGATTGCTTTGACCGAAGAAATGAGACACTTAACCTATGTTTTAACATCATACGTTGTGTTTACCAGGTACAAAATATTAACGAGTGTAAACTCTAAGATATACTAAGCGGCCCCAACATCCCCTTTTGCTTTGATAGTGTTTTAAAGAGAATATCACTTTTACACTGCTTTGCAATATTCAGAAATGTATGAGAAAATCTTATGGTACTTTATATGCAAAGAATGGGCCAACTAGTTTACTCCAACCAAAGTTTGTTGTATACGTAACCTATTTATGAGAGCAGCTTCCTCCCATCCATTTTGCGTACCATTTGGCCAATGAAGAAGTGTAGGTAATTTGGCGGGATTTGAATAAAGAAATATTATAAAAAAAAAAATATTATATTTATATAGCACTCAACACAAAAAAATGTATAAATCTATACTTTTTATCAAGTACAATGGGCGGCCTTAACACACATGGCAATTTCTTACAGGCAACCATAGGATGGAGATAAAAAAAAAAGTTAATAATGGTATATAAATTACACGAACCTCAAGTACACGTGGCAAACGGGATTTGCCATGTATACATGAGGTTTGTGTAATATATAATATGACAAGTGGACTTAGTCGAGAGTTCGCTTGCGCGTTACCCGACAATTTCCGCTACGAATCAAATGCAAGCGTAGTTGAATTTCTTGGAAAATTCATATATAAACAGAGACGTGATAGTTTATTTAAAGGCAATACAAATGAAGGACATAATTTTATTTCAAAATGATGTCCTAATGTCTTGATTACAAATTTAAGTACCAACCTGAATATCTAAAACATCTTATGATTTCTAGCTTGATTGTGAGTCACTAGCGTTTAAAAGGGTAATGTCATTACATGACCTATTTCTATTTATACAATAAAGTGATTTCTGTGATGTTCTCATTTGCCAAACGGCATCAAGTATTTTGAAACTTTTAGATGTTCTAAAGACCATCTATTGAACCATTAAAAATATGTACATTTATTTAGTAATTTTTTAAAATAAATATCCACTGACATTCTACAGCGCCATCTAGCCCCAAGTTAAGCATGAAGCTAGTATGGGTACTGTTAAATATGCAACCTTTTGATGACAAGGATGTCAAATGTAAAAGAATATTATTAATTGATTTATTTTGTTCTCTCTTCTCTTTCACTGTGTTGTATATGGCAGATGTGTTTTCTTCTTATAATATATTATTTTTGATTTACCAAGAGTTGTTTCGCTGCATAAGTTGAGTATTTCTTTATCTCCACATATTTTCTAGGTACTAAATAATGGATAAACATACTAATATACTTATTTTTGTAAATACATACTTTTTATACATAGAAACACCCAGACCAATACAAACATACACATTGATTTTTTTGTTCATGCACATAAATATTTGTACTGCCCGGGGATCGAACCCGAAACCCTTGGTGTAATAGCCGACATCTAAGCCATTACACCAAATGGGTTGTCAAACAACAGGTGTATACTGGCTATTAAATAAATGAATTATATATAATATGATTAAGAGACGGCTTCAATTTGCTAGCATTTGGTTGACTCGTATTTTGCTGGGCCATGCTTCGTTTCACCATGTTAAACAGGTTACGTTGCATTTGCGCTTTGATCTCTGAAATGTCAGTAAGCTCATATTTGGACCATTTAAATGCAGATGACGTAACACACCAATGATAGTAAAGTGAAAACCGCTTCCTGTTACAACGTAAATAAGGAAAAGACCAAAAAATGCGTATGAGCCCGGTGTCCGCTGATTACTAAGTCAATAACGTGTTAAACTCTTTGGCTTTTGTAATATTTATTTATACTACTGAATCTTTCATAAGGTCTGAAATAACAAAGACAATGTTTTTGACCACTACGGTATACCCATATTCAACTATTTTTGTTTAGTGAAAGCAAACAATAAATTTTATAGATATAACTTTATTGCTATTAGTACAATGCCATGAATTATATTATTAAATCTGGAAGGGGTATTTTTGTCTTGTCTTTGCATTTGGTAGTAACTCTAGCTGTTTAACCAATTATATATATACAATATATTCAAGATCTCGAATGATATCCCGCAGTGATCTCGTTCAGTACCAAAGAGCTTTCATTGTAATACCAAACATCCACAATAATATCAAAGCATGCCATCTTCATCTTGCAAACAATCTCGCGATCGACTCTGTCAAGTTTTCCACTTTTTGGACAATGCAACATGAATACACAAGCTCCAGTGAGAAACAATGGATTCATGATAAGTTTAGTTGTAAGAAATAATAAAACTTTCTGTGAAACAAAGAACGGTTTCACAAAAGAAAATATGAAGTCCTTTTTTATACACTTCCCGTGTTCGCATTACTTCCTAGTTTAATATTAATAACAAGCCAGTAAAAAAACCCATAACTATATTTCAGAACATACAAATGAATAAAGAGCGTGTTAAGACTTTGACTCTACTCCTTTTTTTATTTTCATATTAGCAGCCCGCCCCTGTTTTAATAGACTTGATTATTTATAGATTCTTTAAATTCATTGGTAATAGTTTCCTTTTAAACGATATTTGATGTGGTTTATTTACTTGATGATGATGTTGTTGATTTTCAGGACCTCAAGCTCGCTATAGTTAAACATACTGTTGCCCTATCGCGTTAAATGAGTAAAGCATTGTTTTTGTAAATCGGTCTCTACTAACTTAAAGTTTTAAACTTGGGTCTTGTTTATAGAAAAGTTGATAAATGCCTGCCCTATCAAGAAATCTAAAATCAGGATGGGCACATATGTTTAGGACCCCTCAAGTAATAAATAAGTAAAGTTCTGTAGTCGATTTTGCGCCAGATTTCCGTCCCTCTTCATCATAAGCACCTTATTTTTTATATAATAAAACTAACATGCCTTTACCTGCAATCAATCACTCGTTCACATCGGAATATTGTTAAGGTTTTTTTAAATAAAACTGTGATAGGAAAACTATCGTTAAAACGTCATGTCAGCATGAAGAAAGATAGTTTAAGTACCAAGGCGGGGATCTTTATTTTTGCATCTAATTCGTTCGGTTGATCGCCTTTGCATATAAATAGGTTGTGCGTCGACGATGCGAGGTGCATCAAGACGTTAACGTATCGCACACGTCAAATATGTATCTTATTAAGCTACTCAGTGTTTATATTTTAACTATTTACACACATGTTAAAGTTTCAATGCAACAATTAATATGAAAGTGAACTCACTTTACGATTCATGGGGTTGATATTGATACCATTTTTCATTAACAATATAAATAATGTATCCTCTCTAGCCTATTATACAAATATTGGACAGCTAGTCCTTTGAGATTGGATATACTTAGATAAGTATTAAACTATGAATGGCATTTAACCATATTTTGTAATCACAAACACATCCAATAGTAAATGCGTAAACCGTATAAGAAACATAAATAGTTCAAAAGCAATTTTAAGTTACTTCATTTAACCCAACTCCGAAGACATTTTCTTTTCAAATGACTCACTACTGAAGTTTGAATTAAACCGAAATTCTTTAGCCTTTATAACAGAGCTTAGGCGGAGTTTCACTTGACATCTCTTTAAGGTATAATGGACTAATAAAAGTTATTTTATAAACGCCGTTTTTAAATATTATTTAAAAGCATTTTGATGAAACCATGCTTGTAAGCCAAGTTACAACAGTAGTTATTATAATATTGAAATGTACAACAGTAGTTATTATTATATTGAAATTACGTTCAACTACATCGTCTCAATATATTAAACTATTATATAACTAGTCCGTTTATTAGATTTCTGTTTCTACATTAAATAAAAAGAACCCTATTCCAAAGAGTAGCCAAGCAGTTGAATTGATGTGCATTGTCTCAATTTATTTATTGGATGTTTCTTAAGGGTCCTTGTATCATATATCCAATTATCTGTCAAGATGAATCTGGTAAGTGAACGGCATGATTCACACTTCTTATGATACATTTCCCCGCAGGGACGAGCCGGGAAACATATGACAATGAAAGGCTATCCCTTAACCTTTTCATCGTTTCACAATATCTAAAATGGAATGTTTGATTATTTATAAAATAGAGCAATACTACGAGTAAGAAGACTGACAACATAACGATAGGGTGTTTTGATTACCTACCTTTACAATGAATGTTGTTGATGTTAAAAGTAATAATCTTTACGTGATTACATTACATTAAGTACTGAATAAAGTCGTTAATATAAATATTAAAAATAATAATTGCATTCTTGTCCAAATACATAAAATATAAGTAATTATGACAGTATTGTGAGTAAATACGTAGGTGTATACATAAATAAAACACAAGTTATTTTTATGCGCGTAACTAATTCTATTATTGAAACTAATCAAGTTAATAATGCTTATGATTTTTATGTCCATTGGTTTGTGGTTCACAATTTATCGTGTCACAAAGCTTTAAAGCAAATTGCATTAAAGAAAAAAACAAACCTTTTAAAGCACTAATCCACGACCTACCCGATTTGATCAATTGAGATTATATTATATTTTTTTAATCAAATAAAGAGTTAGCTCTATGTACACAATTGTTAGTAACGAGGTTCATTAGTCAAACTGTTTCCATTTTCATATTAAAAATTAACAACCACTCTTGTGCTTAATATCATTATTTCCAATAATTATAGACATCTTTTGTATAAGTATCTTTAGTGCTTTTCAGCAAACTGCAAGTCCCTATGCGGTACCTAGGTCAACGAAAAATTAAAAAAATATCACGTAATCGAAGTTCTTTATGCACGGCGATATTAAACTCGTCAGTATATTTGTTTAACGAAAAGTATAACATGTTTTTAATGAATTTATGCCCGTGAAACCTGTTACAGACCAACATGTTTTAGGCAAATTGATTTTTAAAAAATTAAGTCATATTGCATAAATGAATTTTGAAAATATCTAAGAAAGAGAAACGAAAATCTTAAGTCAATTTGCCCAAAAACCCAACTTATTGAATAAATGAATATGAATATGAATGTGAATATTGCACTCTTCGTAAGGAGGGCAACACTGATGGACATACGTCTTCCCCATTTTGCGCCTGATATCCCGGTCTTGAGTTTTTTTTAGACTTGATCATTGGCTACTATTAAAATGCAACTGATAAATTATAAAAATACTCAACAACTTAGAACAGCCCAGAATGCTGGAGCTTAATCTTTAAGATACGTTAATGTTTTGACAATTCTAGTTTTGATAAATTATTCATAGAACATTACTTTAAATTTCATTGTTTTATCACTTAAAGACTATAAATGAAGACCTAATTACCAAACACATATTATACTTCATCTTTAGTAAAAATTGATTCCATTGTTTGGTTGGACATTCTTAGTTCTCGAATAGCCCCATACCCTTGCACATCTGACCTCACCTTATGGGGGTGTATTGAGTATACTTGACTTTCTGCAATTAAACAATTGTAGCTCTTAAATTAGACTTGTTACAAAAATATGGATACTTTTGCTAAGGGCTTAATTACTAATCTATCATGCCCGAAAACAACTAGCCCCGACAGCCCCGGTAACTAGCCCCGCCCTACCCTACCCATAATACAGGCTTCACGCTTAACTTAGGGCTAGATGACGCTGTGTGAATGTCCGTGAATATTTATATTATTTCACAAGTGATCATGGATTTTAGATTATAATTCTTACGGTCTTAAATCTTGAAAAGTCTTTTAGTAAGTTTCGTTGTGATTTCTTATTTAGATAACATAAATTTTGCTGCTTACCAAATATAAATATAGAAATTGATGCCCTCATTATTATTTAACAAAGCTTGGAAGCTAACAAATTTTGGGCATATACAATAGGTAATGATGATTTAAATTATTGTTAATAGAAGAACAATGATTAGTATTATTGAGTCTTAGACCTGTATATTTTCGTTTGTACATAACACAATCGTAAGTTCCTTAATGTCCGCCTAAACTTGAGTTTGTATTACAAAATAAAGTATTGTTGGTCTAAATGACACTAAGTCAACTTTATTGAATATCAGGGGTTTACCGCCATCTCTTAAAAACTGTTCATATATCTAATACAATAATAATATATAAATACTTCGTCTTTTCTAGTACAAAAATGCTGACTTATCCATATACCAATACTGTTTTAAGAGATTGCGGAACCCCCTGTCAGTAGAATGCGCTAGCCGTTATGGCCCATCGAGCGCTACTATTTATTTACTACTATGAGAACCTTTAATAGTTTAACGAACTTTCTCATCTGTTTCAGCGATTGTTATTGAAAGTTAGTTATTTAAACGGTTCAAATATGCTATATACGCTATACATATTCAAATCTGCTTAAACCATCTAAACAAACTTTCGCAATACTCTGATATTCAATCAACAGTTTATTATTGTTTCGCTCGCAAATTATGAAAATATCGCTTTATGTAATTATTAAATTGTCTGTTTACCAATTGGCATAGCAACAGGTTATTCAAAACGATAGGGTGTATTTGGATTGCACAGAGTATTTAACATAATATTTGAAATCAATGTTTAAATAATAATTCAAGTGTTCTGAATATTTGCTTGTGTAATTTTACATCGTTAATGTCAATCAAATCTTAACTAATGTTGTCTTCAATATTTTGCGTTGGAAAACAATATATTAAGACGGTCTTATCGCTACAAAGCAATCTTCTCCAGATAACCTTTACTTATGTGTAGAAAAAAAATCCACTCATGCAAAAGCTCAAAGATTTGTAAAAGACACAGAATAGCATGAGGAATAAATTCACAAAACATAAATTTATCATTTAATACATTAGATGAAACAATGAACTAGGTTGACAGGATTTATTAAGGATTGAGATTTATGTGATAAATGGAAATATTTCCAAAGGTGATTTTGAAAGAATTAAAGGAATGAGTTCAAAGTCACTCACGCGCAATGGAGCGAGCTATGCTCGGAGTCTCTCTTAGGGATAAGATCAGAAATGATTTAATCCGTAAGAGAACTAAAGTTACCGACATAGCCCGCCGGATCAACAAATTTAAGTGGCAGTGGGCTGGTCACGTATGTCGCAGAACCGATGGCCGTTGGAGCAGACTAGTTCTGGAGTGGAGACCGCGTCTCGGCAAGCGTAGCGTAGGACGCCTCCGGCCCGATGGACCGACGACTTGCGAAAGGTCGCTGGTGGAGGCTGGGTGAGAAAGCGGAGGACCGGGATATCTGGTGCAAATGGGGAGACCTATGTCCAGCAGTGGACTGCGATAGGCTGAATAGAAAGGAATGAGCAGGAATGCTTAGAAGTAGTTTCCGACCAGAGCCAGGATTACATAAATCCTAAAATTCTTCTCCCTAGATTTCATTCATTATACAGCACTGAAAATGGACCTCTTTAATATAATCCTACGATTTATTTATAACCGCCATTCGTGACGTAAGCAGTACGAGAGCGGTAATCGTACACCTAACGAGCTGCGTAATTGTATAAGCTACTAATTTACTTCGCTTCAGCACGTTTATTAATTTATTTCCGCGTGTAAATGACACCTTGACACCGCCGAAGGAGATGCTACGAAATAAAAACATGCGGGGGTCGTCGGTCGCTGTCGCTCGCACTCGCCAAACCCGTAAATGTTCATATAGCGTTACGCATTGACAACACACGCGACATGTGTTTTCGTTTTGTCTTGAAAGTTGTATACTTGCGGAAGGGACTATCTTCGGTGGTTAATTTTTTAATTAAATTAAATCGTTTATTTCAGACTTAAACTAAACAGATTTACAAGTTTTTTATACCATTGTGATCAGAATTGATTAGTTTTGATAAAACTTTTTTTCAATGTTTAAGTGTACAGAGGGTTAAGACGAACCTGATGGTACCTAAGTGATACGCCTGATCATGCCAGAGCCAATGGAGACCAACAGCGGATAAACAGTTATTTTTCTCCATCAACGTCGCACAGCGCCCGACACCCGAGACAACAGATGTTGTCTTTTGTGCCTGGTAATTTCACTAGCTACAGTGCGAAACACAGAACTACAAAATACTGCTATTTTACGGGACGGTATATGGCACAGCGGTGGTACCTACCTAGACGACCCAGTACCGAGTCAACCACCTTGTAAAGAAGGTTTTATCTCAATCAAATCAATTGCAATCATTCATACTCTTCTGAATACCTATTTGCATTGAAGTGAAAGTTTGCCTTACATGCAGTTTTAATGGATTTTATGCATTATACTGTATGAAGTATAAAATGAAAACTATTACATACAATCCATAATTAAGCCGTCAGTGTATCACTGAACACGCAGACACACAGTGATACACTGACATGTCGACAACACGTCGTTAGGCTAACGAGCGTCTTACACCGTCTGCATCCTTAACAAACGCACCTACCTGTTAATTCAGCACCTAAGTGACTTCATTTAAGAGACAAATTCATTTTCTATATGTTTACACATATCGGGTAACCCGAGGGTGATGGATGACTTGCAAATTAATTGATTAGCTTATTACATTACAAAGATGTTTCAAATTAACCACGAACGTGTAAATTAATCTTCTTCCACCTTTTTGTACAAACAACGTATGCTTTTGTTAAGGTCATGTGAATTTACCAATTACTTTATAGGTAACTTAATTTAAAATTTAACAATCTTATAAGCTTCTAACTTCCTAAACCGTTTTCAACTGGATTGGTAATTGATCATTTGTGTTATTCGTTATCTAGTATTCGAAACACTGCATTCATTCAGTCAATTGAAGTACCGACATAGATTTAAATACTAATATTATGTAAAAAATGAAATAAGAATAATAAAAATAAGGCTGTTATGTCTGCCCCGGATCCTGCTAATCAGCGATGCTGTAGTTTTGCTTATTAAAGCATAAGAACAAAGGTTTTGGTATACCGCGAACATTCCAAATGCACTACAGAATAAAGGTAAAATCAACATTATATTTTAACAAAAAAATACCGCCTTGAAACTATAAAGCAAAAATTATTTTTAGCTAAGTAAATTTTTAAATAATTCTTTTATAATTATGAAGTTGGTGGCTAAGTAAAACAGGAAATCTATCTTGCTTACTTACTTATTTTTATATAAACTGAAGAGTTTGTTTTGCACTTTGCACCGACTATACGACACCGATAAAAACTATGAAATAATTATTTAAATATTCCTATTTTTTTATTTTGGTTTGAAGTCGATATTTTATTGTATTTTATTTTACAATTGTGAGTGATTGGAATGAACAACAATCACTGTAATAAATACATTATTATGAAGAAGTAGTTGCTCTGAGTCGACTACGATTTTTAAAAGTTGTCACGGTTTGTTTGCTTTCCCTTAATCAAACCCTTCCTAGTCATGAGACCACCTCTGAAGTATCCTTATTCCTAAAAGGAATCATCAAAATTTGATCATATGCGACGGAGATATCTGCGACAAAACATGCCCCGATTTTTCTGCCTGCCACCATCAGACCCTGACTTTCTTATCATGGGACCACCTCTGAGAATTTTTTAATAAAAAATAATCATCAAAATCGGTTCATATACGATGAAGATATCCGCGAACAAACATAAAAAAGCATATAAATATACGGTCGAATTTAGTAACCTCCTTTTTTGAAGTCGGTCCAAAAGATCTCGAACAATATAACGCAGGTGCCAGTTCACATTTTTTACTTCATAATGAGCATACACATTTTGTGTTAAAGCTTACCCGAGATTACATGCAAAAATATGAGACAGCAACTTAAAACGCTATCCGGGCATTTCTAATTTTATTTGCGATGTTCAAACGGCCAAATTACCGGTGTCAATGTAAAAGGATTGTGTGTAACCAGATTTTCCGTTAGTTAATTTCAATTCTTTTTACAGCCTACGTGATGAAGGTCTCCAGTTACGCGACCAGCGCCGTTCTGATGATGGTGACGTTTGCGCTCCTCTTTGTCGCCACATTCGCAGCGCCCATGGTAATTATATTTACTTTCATGATTATGTTAATTATTTTTAGTAATTAAAGCAGTAGTAGTCGGGTAGTGGATGGTAAAATAATCATAGTTTATCATAATCAGAAAATTATTGTCTGTCGGTCTGTCTGTCTGTTTGTTCCGGGTAATCTCTGAAACGGCTGGATGGAATCAGATCTTTTTTTTGGTTGGTAGCTGAAATAATAAGGAAAAACATACTCTAATTTTAGACAATAATTTAATTTAGGAAAATAAAGCAATGTTTTACCGCACGGCGGCCGCGCGTCGCGTGACTCAACGAAGCTACGAGTATTTTAGGTTATGTCCCTCACTGCGTGAGAATATAATCTTATAACGCGGGTAATACCGCAGAGAACAGCTAGTTAAAATATAAATATCATACACTTAAAGCCAATACGAGTATCAGTTATAATCTGTGAGAGGTGAGGAACTTAACTTGAAATTACAATAAACACTATTTCCTAATTAATTTTCCTTCGACCAGGAGCTTGTTCCCAACCACTCCTCCTATAATTAAAGGGATATATATAAATAATGAAACAAAGCCCTTATTCTTCTTTCACGTCCTTTTCTTTGAGAATTCACGTTCAGTCACACACACGACAAGTTCAGGAGTCCCTAATTAGCTTTTCATTTAATTAAGAGGTATCCTTTGTAAGTTCAACGTAAACAATGTCCTTTGCTGTTTACCTGATAACTTGACGTTTTCTAATTGATTAAGCTGTTAATTACCTTTCATGCGACGTTCAATTACTTCACACGGAAAACATCCTTTAAAAACACAATCTCTTAAGACTAAAATTAAATTCAATTAAACTATACAATCGAATTAGAATAAGCAGTATTTGGATAAATTTTTATTTTGTGTCAACTTAGGCTTAGGAGTTAGTTTACGTATGTAATCATCGTACTTTTAATACATTGATTATATATTATATAATGTTGTATCACAGATAATTTAATAAATTTGTTTTAAAAACGCCTAAAAAAGTGGACCAAGTTTTAGCACAAAACAAACGTTTTTTGTTACTTGCAATCTCACAAAGAATAATAATACATCATATGAACTACCATAGAGACTTGGTCAAAATATTATATATGATACTCACCAGTAACTAAATAAAGTATGTGTGTATTAGTGTGTATTGTGGTTATTAATATTTTAGTTCACACCAAAATAATGTAGATAATTCTCGCTACATAGTGCATACCCAGTACCTTCAGCAATCGCATTACTGAATCTTAAGCCATATAATACCTGGGACTAGGATGAGGTTTATAATACTATGCCTGTAGTTGTGTTTAGTTTTTGTCAGCGAAGTGTAGCTTGCAACCATAGGTCAATTATTATATAAGTTTCGTGGAATTAATTAACTAAAACATCTCGTTAACTTTCTATAAGCGAGGGTATGATAACTATGTTAGAACATCATTTTCCCTTTTAAAAGTGGCTGTAGAGCTAATGGATCATCGTTTTAAGCGCACTTCATCTCGTCATCTCAACTTTTAATTGAACAGCTTATAAGTGAACTGTTGCTGATCCTTCTCATATTTTTTTATAATATCCTGGAGTTCAGTGGATATATGAAAGGCTTTTTACCATATAAATATGTCTTTTATGTACAAATTTATAGCAAATGGCATTAAGGTTCAGTTCTACTGAGGTATTATTAACTCCCACATTGCTTAGTTTATCTCGCCTAGTAGTTTTCACTGTCTGTACAAAGGCATATTTTCAAAATAGGAAGAGAAGAAACATATGGCTTAGAACTTACTTTTCTGAACTAAAGACCCAGGCAAACAAAAATGAGGCACTAGGTATAAAAATCAAATTAATAGTACAACGAATTTTATATATAAACACGTATAATATTGTAGCTCGTAGTAAACTAGCAATGTCACTAATGGATACCAGTACAGCTTTCAACTCTAGTAATCGACAGCGCGCGATAAAGCCTATACAAACTGCCAATTAAAAAGTAAATTAGTTGGAGTCAAAATTAATAATGAATTTAAGCCCGCAAACATTCACAATAACTGCTTTTGAAATATCGTATCTGAAATATAACAATAGAAATATGTTTGTCTAAATGACATCTTGGATAAAAATTAGGAAGCCATCGTATTTTAATATCGTTAAGCACTACTATTTACTTAAAATGATAAAGTTTTACCCATGTGTATTCATTCGCCATCTAGCTCAACATTAGCTTGTCGTCACTTACGTTATATTAATTATATAAGCTAATGTTAGATATGCTGTCTGTAATCTTTATCAGGGCATCTGTCCTTTGTGTAGGTCCAACATTACTCTTGCTGGTACGTGGTATTTAGACTAGTGTTCTCTACTGACAGAATTCCATAGCCATTTCACTTCGATTACACAAGTGACGGTACCAATGACTTTATTGCATCTACGTAGGGAAATTCTAAGCTTATACATCTCAATTGCTGATGTATTTTAGGGCCCAACGCATCCCACAATGTTGTCTAGAAAAATAAGAGTATGCCTGTATGATTCTTAGTATATTAAATCCATATTGACAACGGTAATAATTGTAGGAATCCGATGACGAGCAGTCTGAGAACTCCTTGGTACATGCAGACAATGAAGGCGGAGTAGGTGGAGCATGGGACGCCATCGACACAGCGGCACTCCGCAAGCTACTACTGCAACTCGATGCTGAGGAAAGGTGAGGATTCGAAATTTTATCGTAGCGTTATGGTTTATTCCTATCGACCACCCCTGATCCGCCATGGGTGTTGTCGTTGGCACTTATAAAGTGCCTTCAATTATCCCGGTGGTCGTTGCCTCCTTCAAGGTAGTATTACACGCATTTCGTATTTAACATTATTATATTATAATAGGAGCGTCGGTGGTTCAATGGTGTGGACTATTGCCCTCCTACCGGGAGGGCTGACGTTCAAATTCCGCCACGTACCAATCTGTTTTCGAATTTTCGAAAAATATATGTACATTATCCGACGCTCTTACGGTGAAGGAAAACATCGTAAGGAAACCTACGCACGCCTGCGAAGATATTCAAAGGTTGTGCGTGAAGTCTTCCAAGCCGCACTGGGCCCGCGTGGACGACTAAGGCCTAACCATCCTATACAAGTAGGCTCGTGCTCCTCGGTGGGGACGTTTAATAAGCTGGTGATGATGATATTATAATAATTAAAAGTGACTGAATATTATCTCGAAAAACTTCGGAAGACAAGACCATAGGTCGTTGGTTTCTGTCCTAAAATAGTAGCCATAACACCGAATAATCCCTATTGGTCGACGAAGTGGATTAAATCCTATTCTCTCCATAGCCATTCTGTTAGTGAGCGCATTTGCAACTAATATCACCGTTTTCAGTTAGCTTGGCTCGAAACTCCTCTACTACATAGTCAAACCAAGCCAACTTGTCCTTTCATTATTATCTAAATTTACAGCGTTGTATACACTCTTACTAGAAGAACAAACCACTTTTACCTCACAAAACTTACAATACTATCAGCACTAACTGTGTTATCTTGAAGTTTATTCTATTTTAACTTCAAAATTTACGTCATTACAAGAAAAAGAGTTTTTTTTTTAATTATAGTTCATAAAATGAATTGGATGTGCCCGTCGTTGCAGATGGATGGATGACCTGGTAAAGGTGGCGGGTAATAGATGGATGTCAACTGCAAGGGATTGACTCACGTGGACATCATTAGGGGAAGCCTTCGTTCAGCAGTAATGATGATGATGAAATCTGTATACGTTTTACAGTATTTTTAAAACCTGCTCCAAATGTTATTATCCCTTTAATTCATTTAAAACTAAACAATTAAATTTTTTCATATATACGAAATCATAAATACGCAGTCAGTTTTCAGACTCAACACTCTTCATTGCAAAATGGGATACTATAATAACTAAAATCATACCTACTACGGTAGTCTAATTAGGTGGCATCCAGGTAGTTATTTGATAGGATAAGAAAAAATACGTTTATTTAAATACCTATTTATCTATATAACAGCTCCTGACGCTTAATTGGATTTATCGTTTTCAGGCTGCATGGTTTCGTAGCTTTGATCAGCAGAGTGACATTAATTAACTGTTACAGATATTAATAAAGTTTAAAATCGCAAATAATAATTATAATGAAGTATAAATTACAAAGTTGCCATACAACCGTAAAATAAATAACACTGAATATTATAATCAATAATGCATTTGGAACCAAATATACGCAGTATTAAATTCATTATATCGTTATTCCAAACGTTATAGTTGTATTATAAAAATTTATTTGATAATCAAAATTGATTTGATAAAAAAACAATTCATGATACAAGTTGCTATCATTTTGTCAAGAAATCTTCGGCTTAACTATCTACAGAAATATGTGATTAATATATTTTTTTTTATTGTAAATAGTTATTTCAAGCACAATGTTACCGGAGAGCACTGGCGTGCCGCTAACTAAGACTAATAAGTGCAACCTGCACTAATTTGGAGCGACAGGTGAGACTTACCACGACTTGTGATTACCCCAACAGTTAGCGACCGTCCAATTACCCCAGTGCTCCACACTGTCTCGAGTCGCCCCAATTGCTACATAAACATGTTGCTACGATCCGTAGCGGCGAATGGAGTCGAATGGAGTTCGAGCGTTGTTGCTGATCATATTATTTAAACTAGTTTGTACTTCATTGATGATAATAGCATAGCTTTCCTAGTTCTTAATACCATTTTATGACCACTGGTTTTTTATGTATATTGCCTATAACTTACTTCAAATTCTTATAGATTTTATATTTTAAACAATACCATGAATATGCATAATCAAGGGCAGATCCAGTTTAGGCGCCAGGAGGGGGTCACGTAGTGATAGTCAAGTTAAGATCTTATAAGGTATTTTGTTAATGTACGTTAGTATAGTACTTAAAAATAGCTTAGGGGGGTGCAAGACCCCCGTGACCCTCCCCGTGGATCCGCCGTTATGCATAATATCATATATTCTTCGGACTTAGCTAAAAACAATGAAGAGCAGGAATTTTATGAGATGTCCAATTAGAAAAGCACTTTTTAAATATATTGCTTGTAAAATAAAACATGCAACAAATATATCAGACGAAATCAACATCTTTGTCCCCATTTTTAAGAGCGTTTCAAAATAATCTGTAAAACTGCTAAGAGTTACTTCCAAAAAATAAAGCAGATAAGAGTTTTTGAATTTGAGTTTGGATTTTGCTTTTTGTTTCATTCTATTTGACTAAAATTCACGAAACTTGTATTCGTATATAAAAAAACTTATTTAATTACTTGAGCAGTATAATTTTACAATTTAGGTACAATAACCTTGCTTTTCTAAAATAAAGGCCTTTGTAAAGGTCGGGAATAGAAGGTCATTTAAGGAGGGATATATATTTCTTACGAGGGGTAAGAAGTATTTATATAATGACTGTGGTGGCATTTGTTAAATACACTTTAACAATGTATTGTTACCCATCTTCGTATTTTGATAATAGAAGCGATCAAGTTAGGGCTATTTAGAAAATTCGAGATCGTTAGAGAAAGCTTTCATCCCGTAATATTCTATTCATTTAACTTTACATAAACGTACTTAAATATATGGTTTCTGTGATAAAGGGTTTAACATAAATAAAATTAAGGTTGGGTTTCTCCAACTCAACTTACTTACTGAGTTTTCCAGTGTTTACATCAGTTACATATCATCATCATCAGCTCATTAAACGTCCCCATCGAGGGGCACGAGCCTTCCCGTATAGGGTGATTAGGCCATAGTCGTCCACGCGGGCCCAGTGCGGATTGGACGACTTCACACACAACCTTTGAATCTCTTCGCAGGCGTGCATGAAGGTTTCCTCACGATGTTTTCCTTCACCGTAAGAGCATCGAATAACGTACATATATTTTCGAAAATTCGAAAACACATTGGTACGTGTTGGAATTATAACCTCAGCCATCCCGGTAGGAAGGCGACAGTCCACACCATTGAGCCACCGACGCTCAATTACATATGCACAGCACGTTAAATTAACTCGTAGTTTTTACTACAATAACAAGTTACTTTCTGAACTAAAAAGTAACAATCATTACATTAGTTCTGACTCGGTGCAATATACAAAATTTACTTTTTTATGGCCATCCCTTGGGGATAGACATAAAACTTATCAACGTTACGTAGTGTACCCGTTTGTTATTAGTGACTGTTAATCTACTTATAGGTATATGCATACCCAGACTGATATTACGTTATGAGACAAAAATAATCTTTAACACTGTGACTATACATCGAGGATACGTTTACCTTAAAATCACACAAACAGAACGTGTAACATGCATATTTCAGTTGCATCGTGGCGCGATTGGTTCCATAATTAATTTACAAGGGGAAACATTCTAAGCGTTGTGTGGATTGCAAACGCAATGCAATGTACGGTTCAATTTACGGTTGCAGTGTTTATGAAAATGTTTACTGTTAGTTAGCATGTTTTTATTACACAACATGCGAAGCTGACACGCTGTTCAATTATGTATGATTATTTCAATTATAACATGCAGGTAATTGAAATGTCAACACCTGCGAGTTCAATTACTACTCATGTCATATTCAAAGGTTTGTTATAATTGGACATTGATTTTATTGTATATAAGGCTATCATCATCATCAACTCATTGAACGTCCAAACCGAGAGGCACGAACTTACCCGTGTAGGGTGATTAGTCGTCCATGTAGGCCCAGTGCGGATTGGATGACTTCACACACAACCTTTGAATCTCGTCGCAGGCGTGCACAAAGGTTTCCCCACGATGTTTTCCTTCACCGTAAAAGCGTCGGATAGCGAACATATAATTCCGAAAATTCAAAAACACATTGATACGTGGCGGGATTCGAACCTCAGCCCTCCCAGTACGAGGGAAACAGTCCACACCATTGAGCCACCGATCAATTATAAATAAATTCAGATTCAATCAGCCAACCGGCTTAAATAATTCTGCTGCAGTGTACTGGCTTTCTTAAGCTAAGAAGTGATTGGTTGGCACCCACCACGCGAGCCCAATGTGGATTGGTAGGTGTTAATGACTAGCATCCCAAGATAGTGGCCGGGACCGATGGCATAACGGCCATCCGAAGCCCAGAATCATGTTTCTTTACAGACAATCATGTGATTCATCCTGCAATGTCCTAATTCAACTGGGAGTAATCGCACAACGCGACTTTCACCATGTGGTCTTCCCAAGGGAATCAATCGCACGACTGCTGGACTTCGTACCGATCTAAGCGACCGATTAGACCTCTAGACACCGTGGTCTATAAGTCTAAGCGTTTGGATCATAACTGCTTCCGTAAGCAGTTATGATATAGGTACTTCTGTTTAATCATAATACATAATTTTATTTAAGGATGAGCCGAGTGAGCCGCTCGTGGCCACAGGCAGAGGCCCGTGGCTGGGGGTTGCGCGCGCTGGACGGACGACTGGCACGCCAGTGGAGGGCCGACAAACGCCAGGTTCGTTAGAGAAGCTATCAATAAAGTATCATGAACATTTTAACATTTAACTGGTCACGCTTGTCACACGCAGGATCTTCGTCTGTTGGTGTGGAACCGCGTCTTGATAAGTGTAAAGAACGATACTCTCCGACCTAAAGGATCGAACAGTTACGATATGCCGCTGGAAGACAATTTATTATTTGAAGCACAAACTCATTACCTGAGGAAATCCTTAAAGACTATCCTCAAAATATCACCTAAGAGTATTCTTGAAAAAAAATTTGATTGTAGCTTCTTTTAAATTGGCTACTTTGGCTTACACGGAATATAGAATAATTATCCCGGAATTAATGACTTTTAATGTGCAAGGAAAGATTGTTAATGTAGTGCATTAATAGGTCACAATGTTAACATCGGATACAGAATCTCAAATAAATTATATTTGTATAACTTACTCAAACTTGATTGCGGCGTGCTACAACCGTTCGATATGCGTCACTTTCATTAATGCACATTTGAAATAGCATTTCCTTGCTTAAATGAAAATGCGGTAAAATGTTATTTTAAAGTTCCCGCTTGACTTTATCGAATGTAATTAAATATAACGACTTCCATAGTTCAGAGGAAAATATGTAACTAAGCTCACTGGCAAGATAATTTGTGAAACGAAACTAATATATTATTTTAGAATGATGTCGTGAGTAACCTTTGATGTAACCTATAATACGTAATGTAAATTTAATGTTATATAAACCATTCTTCGAAAACACGCTAAGCCGCTGATGCCGGCTACAATATGGACCCGCGTGGTGAGTAACTCCCTATAGTTATGGTTTAGGAAGGCCTGACGAATGAAATGAAATGGCGTTATATCTTCCACCGTGAGTACTCTTTTTAAATTTTAATCATGAATATTAACGTATTATTTCTATATAAAGTGCGGTTCCGCCAGTGCTACTTCAATCCCATCTCCTGCTCCGCAAGTGAACGCTCGCGCCCGTTCCGACCCGAAGCGACATCTACCGTCATCCGATACGCCTCGGACACACTCACGATCAGCGACACAGATCTCCATATTTTATAACCTACTATATAGTATCTATAACAATGTAAATAAACTTAACAATCACATACCTATTTACTTCTAATGTCTTAAGGATTTAATATTGAAGTAGTAGTTTGTATTTAGATCAACCTGATATGTGACATTATTTACGAAATCTTACCAAGTTTGTGTAGTTTTATTATATTATTTTATAATTTACACCAATTATGTTTATGCTCTTTTTATTGAAATTTCGATTTGTTTTAATATTTTCAACCCGCTCACATATACTTCATGGTAGTTGTATTTGAAGGATAAAAAAATACATATATATTTAAACTTTATATTTTACCAAACAAAAGGTAGGTATATATTTATTCATTCATATTGTAGTAGATAAGTGTTAAAAAATGTTTTAAGGAAATAACTCTTTGAAAACTAGTCAATGATTAAAAAAATATGATTGTTTGTCTATATTGCATTTTTATTTTCCCTTATAGTAGGTACCATTAAATTTGTGATATGTAGGTATAATAACATATCCGTTAATGATTTTAATCCATACTCAACTCCTAAATAATACTAGTAACATGAAAATGAATTACATTGAACATGAATATAACGGTAAAATCATATTAAACAATTAACACTCCCACCCGCAGTTCACA
This sequence comes from Leucinodes orbonalis, assembly GCA_019425675.1. NCBI lineage: Eukaryota > Metazoa > Arthropoda > Insecta > Lepidoptera > Crambidae > Leucinodes > Leucinodes orbonalis. Next base: position 16,505 of record PQWD01002122.1, on the reverse strand, counting down.
GGTGTCTCTTTATTTTACATTCTAAATCCACATAAGGCTGGGGGTTCAAGTCCAGCCTTGGATGGCTGTGATAATGATCAATAAAAATGTATATATAATGTCAGTTTTCCTGATTTTTCAAAAACTGTCGACCTTCTACTTACAACAAACTGCCTTAATTAACTAGCATGTTAAAGTAGTAACACATTCAATTTAAATGTGAAATTTAATTCAATTATTAGCGAAATAACTGCAAAGTCTCTCGTTATTCTGTTAATTGTCAAAAAGTTACAAAGCCTCGAACATCGTCGCAATATGCTATTTTCCGTACTACCAGGATATATTTAAATAAATATATCGAATCGATAGAAGTATCAAATTTTTCACACATCATTTGGTAACGATACTTAATGATACGTGATAAATACTAAATTTTAAAGAGCGTCGGTGGCTCAATCGTACGGACTGTCGCCTTCGTACCGGGAGGACTGAGGTTCAAATCCCGACACGTACCAATGAGTTTTCGAATTTTCAAAAATATATGTACATTATCCGACGCTCTTACGGTGGAGGAAAACATAGTGAGGAAACCTACATGCACGCCTGCGAAGAGATTCGAAGGTGTGTGTGAAGTCGTCCAATCCGCACTGGGCCCGGTGGACGACTAAGTATATTACCCTTACGGGTAGGCTCGTGCCCCTCGTGGGGACGTTTAATGAGCTGATGATGAAATACTAATTTAAACACTCGGACACATAAAAATTCTTTCTTCATAATATACAATAATAATGAGCGTCGGTGGCTCATTGGTATGGACTGTTGCCTTCTAATCTGGAGGGTGTCACGAGGTTCAAATCCTGCCGAATAAATACGTGCAGCGCTGGTGTCACGGTGGCACTCGTGATCGTAAATATAATGCGATATTTTAAGTCATTTTAAGAAAAATCTAAAGAGAAAAACAAAGACAAATGAATGAGTATACAGCTGTATACATTTGAATTCCTTACCAAAGAGGAGGTATTTGAGAACAAAGTGGTCAGTATGACGAAACGCCAATTTCATATGTAATATCTAACATGAAAAACCCATGACTTTATGTTATAGTCATTATTTATATTATATTTAGTCATTATACTAAGGGTCACGAGCCTACCCGTATATGGTGTAAAGGCATTAGTCGCCCACGCGGGCCCGGTAGAGACTTCACGCACAATCTTTGAATGTCATCGCAGGCGTGCGCAGATTTCCTCACGAAAAAAAATCCGAAAGCACATTTGTGCGTGGCGGGATTTGAACCACAGCCCTCCCGGTAGGTGGCCAACAGTCCACACCATTGAGCCACCGACGCGCATAATAAATATAATCGCTGTAATTTAATATACTACAATGAAGTAGTAGTTGCTCTGAGTCGATTTTAAAAGTTCTATTTCTCTGGTATCCCTTTATCAAACCCTGGCTTCCTTATCATACGACTACCTCTGAAGTATTCTCTTTCCAACAAAAAATAATCATCAAAATTGGTTCATAAACGACGGAGATATCCGTGAACAAACATAAAAATAACTTATTTCTATGTTTGTTTTTCTCTTCTTGATGAATTCTTTCTTCAAGAAGAAGCCTCAGAGAAGATGGACCTGGCAGAGCCCGAACACTGTGACAAGGAACGAGATAGATTTTATTATGGCGGATAAGCGACATATATTTAAAGATGTCTCAGTGGTCAACAGGTTTAAAACCGGCAGTGATCACCGACTTGTCCGAGGCACTTTAAATATATGTTTTCAGACCGAAAGGTCTCGCTTAATAAAATCTACTCTCAGACCTACGCCGCTCCAAATACACTATGGGTCCGAACAGTTCCAATTGGAACTTCAAAATCGATTCGACTTGCTGGAAACCACTGGCGACGTGGATGAGATAACCGACAACGTGGTGAAGACGGTGTGTAAACTGGGTCGCAGGCATTTCCCGCCGATGAAACGAGCGAAGTCGTCCAAACTTTCTCCCGAAACCCTGGATTTGATGAGGCTGAGACGCGAGATGCCATCTGCTGCTGTTGCTTCGCCGGAATATCAGGCTCTCTCCAAGCGGATACGAAAACTCGTTCGCAGGGACCTCCGCTGTTTCAATACAAGGTTCATCAAGGACCTTATTGAGCGCAACAGGGGCCCAAAGTTTTCCAAAAACCACTTGGGAGGAGCCATCTGGTGAAGCTTAAGACAGCAGATGGGCAATTGCTCGCGACTCGCCCACAGATCCTGGAAGAGGTTGAGAAATTCTATGGACGACTGTATTCATCGAGCGCTCATCAGCCACAGACCGAGGACACCGAAGATCCACGTGCCCCACTAAGGCGCCATTGTACACAGATATCCCGGATATTGACGTTAGCGAGATTAGTGCAGCACTGGAGCAACTTAGAAATGGGAAGGCCCCGGGTGATGACGGTATTACGACAGAGCTCCTAAAAGCCGGTGGACAGCCTGTCCTTAGGGCATTAGTTGAGCTCTTTAATGCCGTCATCCACCAGGAACTACACCGGAGGCGTGGTCCAGAAGCGTCGTCGTCTTATTCTTCAAGAAGGGTGAAAACTCTCTTGAAGAATTATAGACCGATAGCGCTTCTGAGCCACGTCTATAAGTTGTTTTCCAGAGTTGTAGCGAACCGTCTCGCCATAAGACGACGAATTCCAACCACCGGAGCAGGCTGGGTTTCGAAAAGGCTACAGCACCGTGGACCACATCCATACTGTTCGGCAGCTTATACAGAAGACCGAAGAGTATAACCAGCCGCTGTGTATGGCATTTGTGGACTACGAGAAAGCCTTCGACTCCATTGAAACCTGGGCTGTTCTGGAGGCTCTGCAGCGATGCGGTATCGACTGGCGATATATCGAGGTGATGAAGTGTCTCTCCAACGCAGCGACGATGACCGTTCAGATCCAAGACCAGCGGACAAGACCCATCCAATTGCGTCGTGGTGTGAGACAGGGGGATGTTATATCCCCGAAACTGTTACAAACGCATTGGAGGATGTCTTCAAGACCCTGGACTGGTCTGAACGAGGCGTCAACGTCAATGGAGAGTATATTTCTCATCTGCGCTTTGCTGACGATATCGTCATCGTGCAGAGTCATCGGAAGAGCTTGCTGAGATGTTGAATAGCCTAAATGAATCTCCCGACGAGTTGGGCTTGGCATGAATTTGGACAAGACGAAAGTCATGTTCAATGCCATGTCATGCCACAACCGATATGCGTCGATGGCATCCTTCTCGAAGTTGTGCAGAATACGTTACTTGGGCCAAACCATCCAACTTGGCCGGCACAATTTCGAGAGGGAAGCTAGTAGGAGGATTCAGTTGGGCTGGGCGGCATTCGGCAAGTTACGTCAGGTCTTCACGTCGACGATTCCGCAATGCTTAAAGACAAAAGTCTTTGAGCAATGCGTCCTACCCGTACTTACATACGCAGCTGAGACATGGACACTGACTGCGGGATTGGTTCACAAGTTCAAAGTCACTCAACGCGCAATGGAGCGAGCTATGCTCGGGGTCTCTCTTAGGGATAAGATCAGAAATGATTTAATCCGTAAGAGAACTAAAGTTACCGACATAGCCCGCCGGATCAGCAAGTTGAAGTGGCAGTGGGCTGGTCACGTATGTCGCAGAACCGATGGCCGTTGGAGCAGACGAGTTCTGGAGTGGAGACCGCGTCTCGGCAAGCGTAGCGTAGGACGCCCTCCGGCCCGATGGACCGACGACTTGCGAAAGGTCGCTGGTGGAGGCTGGATGAGGAAAGCGGAGGACCGGGATATCTGGCGCGAAATGGGGGAGACCTATGTCCAGCAGTGGACTGCGATAGGTTGAATAGGATGTTTGTTTTTAAATAACTTATTTCCCTCGATTTCTCTGGTTTCCATCGTCAGACCCTGACTTCCTTATAATGGGACCACCTCTGAAGTTTCCTCTTTACAACAAAATTACCAGACACAGAATAAATAAAAACAAGTAGTCAAAAACAAAAAGGTAAATAAATTCTTACAATCTAGTGGCCAAACAGGTGCAATATCACATGAGTACCCATTTTCCAAAAGATATAAGGCACAACAGTCCTATTTCACGGGGCGATATAATAATATGACATAACTTTAGCTACCAACAGAGCTGGTTGTTCTGACTAGGATTATAATCCACGTGTCTTGTCATATAACACATTACGTTCACTAATAAATACATTAACTAGGCCATATATAATAAGAATGTGTGATACATTTTAAATGGAAAACTATTTTAAAAACTGTACCGAACCATGAACTGGAAAAGTATAACGATGCAGTAGTGCACTTACTATATTTTAAATGATGCTGTCATCCCATGCGTGCGGCAAATGTGTAGCCAATTTAATTTTTCACTGCTCTGCATGAGAAGATCCAATGGAAATCGTTAGTTACCCTATTTATCAGAAAATGGTTAAATCTTTCCCATTTTCTCTATAATTTCATTTTAAAATCTTCGATTTTTTCTTTCTTATGGCATTTTTAATTTTAACCACCGTTTATAGATACAAGCAATGCCAGAGGCACAACAAAGACGCTGCCAAGGATATAATTCTCTTTGCACCTCGTCGATAGACAGCTTCAGCTCGTAGTGTTCAGGAAACAAATAAAAGCTCATTCCAAAGCTTGGACGTAGGCACTTGACCAAAAAATAGCTTTCAGATGGTATGGGTAAAGCTCCCACGGTATCGAGTAGTACGATGATAGGAATAACACTGGTATGAAGTTTAATAGTTCCTCCGAATACTCCACATGGTATATTTTGTGTAACATGCAGTGAGACCTGAAAATTCTCCGCAACCACAGTATGTTTAACTGAATAGTACCGAGTATAAAAGTAATATATTTTTGATAATATCAACAATTAAAACAGTGTAATTTCACAAAGCAACCGGGTCAGGCTATTGAATTTAATTTGTAACATATACAAAGTTTCCACAAACTTTTCTTATATATTTTTGTTAACTCAACAAACTTTAGCTAAATACTAGCTAAATTTTATTTAAATTCTAGGACACAGGAAGCTCGATCTTTCGTGAGATTTTCAAAAGCTATAATAAAACACTTATTATAAAAACAATAGCCACTAAGCGGTGGATTTGTTAATCCCAACCTGATCATGTTTATAGACCTTCAAGATAAGTCATATAAAATGACTTATTATTTTAATAAACATCACTCTTTTTGTCCAACATTAGAAAAAATGGTAGCGAAAAGTGTCGAAAAAAATTGTAACTATATCATCGATATCTGCATATATAACGTCCCACCGCCAAAAACATACCTTCCCACAAAGCACAGCTATGGGGCGATTGGGCAGTAACCCACAACGCGCGGACCTGAAGCGTTCTTAATGACTACTTTCCAAAGAATGGACTTTATTTTCAGACAGTGACGTGATTCTGCGTGGATTGTTCTACCCAAACGGGGAAAATCTGACTAAGTCACTTTCACTATACGTGATCGCCATGAGATTGAAACCCTCATGCAGTGATGTAAACCCATGCTTAGACCACTTAACCAAAGGAAGTAGTAACTTCTAATGTATATCAATAACTTAAAATTTGCGAAGGAATAATCGTTCACGCATGAATGCCGGCTCGACTGGCCTCAAACATTAGGCTAATAAATTATTCGTTTGCCTATCCATCAAATAAAAAAGCTTTGGCAAATCGTAACACAATATACCTAGTCTTTTGTAAGATATTCTTAACAAGGAAAACGAGTAAATAAGTGAAACATAACAGAATCCTCATTTTAAAAATAATCGCCCGTGGGCGAATGTTGCAGGCAATTTTGACGTAAATATAATAATAAATATTGGACGGTCAAAACAAATCATGTGAAATTACATTAAGTATTTTATTGTGGATGCAAATTACCAATCAGACCGTCTTAGGGGCGCGTAACGGCAATAACAAGCCACGGGATAACATTAGCAACACAAATGCCAACCGTCGAGCCGGTAATCCACCGAATTCAAATTATGCTAACCTTTCCTTAACGGGGGCGAGAAACGGATCACTTTAAATCTACAAAGTATTACGCACACGAAGTTTTCAAAGAAAGAAGTCATTGAGAGCTCATATAAAGTCTTTCACAGTTAATTTCATAGAAAATGCTTGTGTGGAGATAATATTTGAATTGCTAAATTCGCGTTGTATGTTTAAGTATAGCGTTTTCTTAAATGTATGTGTGTATAATATTTTAAATAAAAGCAACTTCATGTCTTTGATATTTTTTTGTTTAATTGTACTTACTTACTTAACTGAGCTTACATTTTATAGGATACGTCAATTTGAACTAAAAGACCCATAACATACCGAAAATCACTCATTCCAAATTAATTATAAAAAAAAGTATTAAAAAAAGTATTATGCGAGTATAACCAAGATGGCCGCCTAACTGGTAAACAAATCTGTACCTATTGGTCTGTAGTCAAGGGAGATAATTACGTACCCTTGTTCATAGAGTTAAATATATTTAGGTATACCACTACCACACTGACTATATGAAAATTCAGTCGTCGGAAAACATCGTGAGGAAACCTTCATGCACGCCTGCGAAGAGATTCGAAGGTTGTGTGTGAAGTCGTCCAATCCGCAGTGGGCCCGCGTGGACGACTAAGGCCTAATCACCCTATACGGGTAGGCTCGTGCCCCTCGGTGGGGTCGATTAATAAGCTGATGATGATGAGTGCCTATATCTGGCGTATTGCCTAATATGCGAGCTAGGTACACAAAATTTTAATTGACCCAATTAACAAAAGATAGTCACAAATTTTCTCGATAATGCTTACATAATCGTAAATCGCAGGTTGTTTGAAAACGTAAAGCACTGGGTATCTGGTTACCAAGCCGTTAGTCTACCCAACCATAACGGGTTTTTGGGATATTACATTAAAAGACCTATCGGTAAACAAACACCTGGTAATGAACAAGTTAGACAGCTATATTGAACGACAAAACTTTTTGCATCATCATACGACCGGTAACTAACCATTAATTTCCTGTGGGTATTGGTTAAATAATTAAAGTAAGTACCAAATTACATTTTGAATCGGCAAAGTACCAACCTACTCATAACAAGTGCGTACAAATATTGTCGTTGTTTGTTGTATTATTTATTATCTAATATTTCTGTAGTTGTTTAACCTCGTTATCCAATAAGCTACTCTTTCAAACACTGACATCTATTATCTCATTCATCCATAGCCATGCTGGCTAAGTAGTGGATATTTCATGGACATATTAAATTCTTTATTCACATAATTACATATCTTTTCATACTGAATATTGGATTCCATTAATTGATTGAAAATTGTAAGTTATTAGGTCTCTTATTTCCCGCTGGGAAAATTACTTGTTATTCCATATCAGATATATAATAACACATTGCATTAAGATTATCATCATTTCTGTTATACAGTCAGATTAGGCCTCCCCAGCGAATCATGTCCTTGCGACAGAGGATCCTGACAGTAACCCACCGCGATGGTCCAGTAAAATTGTGTATGGATGGACTGACGGCAACTAAATTTAGAGTCCAAAATACTGTATCAGTGACATTCCAATCATCGCATGTATGTCTGTCGAAAAAAAAATCGGACTCGTTACTGTCTGTGTATTAGCAAAATTGGACAATATAACATCATATAATTAACTTAAATGCTTATAGATATACATGAAATGGTATGTGCTCAACGGCATTTTAAATAAACGATATTCATTACCGTTTATTTGAAGAGCTAGAATTTCGATCTATATTATTCAGAAAATAAAGGTCGAAATTTCTATGTTGTTTTTGCGTTATAACTTCGAAAATTAGAGCATTTCTTGACTACAGTGGCAAAACAGCACATATTTTTAATTATCCTTCTTCAGCACAGGCCTTCCGGCCAACATAGCTGTGAGGAGATTGGCTGTAACCCACCACGCGGGCCAAATGCGGATTGGTGGGCGTTAACGACTTCCATCCTAAGGTTGCAGTCAGAACCGACGGCTTAACGTATTCTCCGAAATCTTTCTATTAGAACAAATCGCATAAAGTGACGTTTGCCCACGAGATTCGAACGACCTCCAGGCAACGCAGCCGAACGCTGTGCCCACTAGACCACGGACCTTAAAACAGCACTTAATATTGGTGATAGATAACAATATTTTGTAATCTATTCAACCTATCGAAGTCCACTGCTGGACATAGGCATCCCCGATTTTGCGCCAGATATCCCGGTCCGCCGCTTTTCTCATCCAGCCTCCACCAGCGACCTTTCGCAAGTCATCGGTCCATCGGGCCGGAGAACGTCCTACGCTACGCTTGCCGAGACGCGATCTCCATTCCAGAACTCGTCTGCTCCAACGGCCATCGGTTCTGCGACATACGTGACCTGCCCACTGCCACTTTAACTTGCTGATCCAGCGGGCTATGCCGGCAACTTAATACCTTATATTTTGTAATAAGGTCCTGCGTCTCAGAAAATATTTAATAAAAATCTCAGTTGGGTGTCAAATTCGCAACGAAAATTATATCTTTAATAATGTCATTAATAAGAAACAAGGCACCTTTAAAATTATTTGACCATGTTCAGGTAAAATTAAAAGACTAGAAGAGAAAGTGGAGTGTAGGCTTAAACTTTATTTGACGATCGTATTTACTCATATAAAAAGACATACATTTTTAAAATGTTATTTTAGCATGTACCGGATGGATAGATACCTATAGATTCATATTATACATATGATAGATATTTTTATATAAGGTAGATATTCTTATATATAAATGGCAAGTACATTTCTTTTTTATTTCTTGAGTAGGTATACCTACGACGAAATGCATCGCGCGTGTTATTCACGTCAGTTTGAGACCGTGTATCACTTTGGTCGAACTAGTCCATTCGTGCGAAACATGACTCCCAATTTTTTTCGTATGATAGCTACCAACTCTAAATCCATACCTAAAAATATAGCTCAACATTAAAAATGAAAACTGAAACTATTACAAACATAAACATATGATCATAATAACAATGACTAATCCTTGTAAAATAGACACTCACGTGAATTTACTTTCGGCCCCAATATAACTTTTAATGAACGTACCTTCCTTAGACACGTGGTTGCTTCCCCCAAACATCACGTGTCTAATGGCAAACTATAATAAAGTAGATCCAGTACGTACATAGGTATATTACTCGCATACAAAAATATATGTTTATAAATAGAAACCCAATAGTCAGTACATATACCATGCCTTCCATACCTCGTCCTCCATCTACTTGAGGGTAATTTATACGTTAGTTATGTTACACACTTTGAACATGGTAAAAGTAGTCAGGACGACACACGAACCTCGTTTACGCTACGTTAGGAAAATTTAATTATAAGGTCTTATTTTATCTAATTAGTAAACATTTACCTGATTTGGAAAGGCTTAGAAAATTTACCGTTTTAAGTGCTATCCGATGGCGATCCACCAAAACCCAATTTCATAGCTCAATATTTCGACATCCATATTTTAATAATAGTCATTACACCTGGTGGGAGTCAGGGTTGTATCATATTGTGCATTCTGTGATATCATTTGCCACTTGTACGAGTATCTCATACAAAGATTAAACTTTCGAAAACATGCCTGTGCTAGTTCACTTTAGACCCACGCATGCCTTCCTTTCTAAATGACCGGACCACTGCTTGACCAGTGAATCTTTAAGATTTCTAAAACGTTTTATTAATGTTTCTTAATTTCTATTATAGTTAAGAAACTTATCTTTACAAAATAAAAACCGATGTCATTACAAAGACAATAATAATAAAATATTCGAACTTAGGGCCAAATCTTTATTCAGAAGCAGCCAGTGTAAAATGTAGTTTTAAATACTCTTTGAGCCACTGGACTGCACTAGGCTTTCGCCGGCCGGATGCGCGGGAACTCGTACATTGACATAGGTAATTGTTATACAATTACTGATTCAGTATTTCAGTAAACATTCAAGTCTATAGGAAGTAGTAAGACGAGAAAATGATATTTAAAAATAAATTGTATTTTTAATAGGTCTTTTTTACATTTAAGTCTCTTTCATCGCTAGTTAATGGGCTTTTACCACGCCTTTACGAAGGTTTTGTAAGTTTTAATTCTTAGTTTACACTGCAACACTGATTCCGGAAATTGCACACACAGACAGTTTAATGGCAACATTAAAATGTCAAAATAATGGCCGGCCAATAAACATAGACGCCGTTGTAAACTTTTATTTTTAAACCAATTGTGTTTAATTTAATGAGAGGGATAATTCTTAGACCAATAATATTATCAAAAAAGTGTGTCGTATACCCTCTTTTTAGTTTGAGTTTTAAGAGTCTTTCTCAAATCGAAATTTTTGCAGTTTATTTTAATACACACAATAATAAAAATGCCCTATAATGGAAGATGAAATGTTGCCGGAAAGTGAAAACACCCAAACCCAGACACAAAATTCACAAATAGAATGGAGTCAAACCAATACACCAGCTTTTATACCAAATATTTGGGGTAGGTTATATTGCACAAAAGTAACCTCGAGTGGCAAACATTGCTGGTCTACTGTAAATATACCGGAATATCATGGTAAGGATTAAGCATACATTTACTAACTGAAATGAGTATGAGTGAAATTTATTATATATATATTATTGAATTATTAACAGATTTAGTTCAACCAGAGTTTACTGTTGGAAGGGCTCTTTCCTGCACATTTCCTATGAAAAGACAATTGATAAAAGAAAATATTATTAAAAATATTAGCAAACAACAATTCATTATAAAAAGAGATTTATTGTAAGTAGAAATCATTAAACTGAACTACTTGTAAGTTTTTAGAAAAGACTATGTTTAAATTCTGCACTGATTTTAGGGAGCCTTTGAGCCCAGCTATAATTACAGATTTATCACATAATGGTACATTTGTAAATGGAGAAAAAATAGGCAAAGGAAACAGCAGAGTGCTTGATGACAGTGATGAAATAGCTGTTACTCATGTCCTGGTTAAAAGTAAGTTTTTCCAATGTTGAATTACTTTTATGACATATTTACAGTTTTATCAGGCTTTACTCATTAATAATACTAAACAATTTTGGCTATGACAGTACCTGGTAATAAATATGGAATCCCTTTAAATAAAACAATTGGGGTATTTGATCATTGATTATTAGCCTTACATTAACATCCTACTGCAGAGAAAAGCTTTCAAAGCTATAGAGTGATAATTTTATCTAACCGAAATCTTAAGCCTTATATTTACAAATACATTAGACTGCCTGTTTCATTGTTATATTGTACAAACATTAGCATAACAGCAACAAGTTGAGGTTTTTTATTTTCCTTTTTTTTCTGCAGTTTTTGTATTCAAGGACTTGATGAAGAATGAACAAGACAAAGTGCCTAAAGAAATATCTCAGAAATATTACATATCTAGGACGTTAGGCCAAGGTGCCTGTGGAATAGTTAAGTTAGTGTACGACAAGGTAAGCATTATTTTAACATGTCATAAAATTACTTCACATTGTACACACAATTGATTTACAGATAAAAACTCCTTGCAGCCTATAGTCTGAATTTTCTATTGTTTGGATTTAGCCAGGATTGTTTTTTAACTGCCTTCAGTAGGCCTTCCTATTTGTAAAAAGGCTTCATACTGCTTGCAAGCCATGTTTATGGGTTATATTATCCTTATTCGTTTAAGTCAGGAAGTGATGTATTTAGATCCCATGTCTGTGGAAATTAAAATATCTCACTTGTACATTTGAATGTGCTATAATCATTTTCTTCCATGAATTTAATTTGCATGTAATATTCTATATATTTGCTTAATCAAAATCTTTTTAATGTTTGCAGAAAGAATGTACAAAGCATGCCATGAAAATTATAAAGAAAAGTCGGTTGACTAATGGTCAAGTCAATCGTTTGAATGACCCTGCTAAAATAATGAATGAAATTTGATTATGAAAGCTCTAAGACATGTAAGTAAAGATAATGAAAACTTTGTCTAACAGTTTACAGTAAAATTATTACTATTGTTAATTTTTTTATGACTCTTAAAAAAAATTTTAATCATAACTTGTATAAAGTAAATATAAAGAGCGATTTTAAATTTATTTAATGCATCAACATGTTTTTAATATAAATAATTGTGGTAAATAAAAGAAGTCTCATATTATATTCAGTGTGCAATAATTAATGATTTTAAGAATTATTTGTATTGAACTCAGTTTGTGACTCCCAAAAAACTTATCTTCAACCTATTCACTAGTAGTAGTAGTCCACTATTGGTTATGCCCAAAATTTTTATTTCAGCAAACTGACCAGAAACCCGCTTCAACTGTAAATCTTTAGTTTATTGGTTGCAAATTATGTATGTCATGTTAAATTTATAGGAAAACTTTTTATGATAAAATTCTATAAATTCAAAATTTTATTTGTACTTGCTTTGTAACAGACATAAATCCTAAGATTCCTACAAAGTAACCAGTAGCTTTGACTTTACTGGCAAGGTTTTATTAATGTAGTTATGTTACAGCCTTGTATCATTTCCACTGAAGAAGTATATGATTCCCGGGACACAGTCTACATTATCTTAGAACTGATGCAAGGTGGAGAACTTTTGATAGAATCACAAAACAAGGCCAACTGTCCGAATCACTCACTAGGTTCTTATTCCGACAAATGGTTCTTGCAGTAAAATATCTGCACTCTCAGGGCATCACACACAGAGACCTCAAAGTAAGTACTGCCATTTAATTTTTTTTTTGTAATACCAACCTAGATTTAACATTAATTTTATTTTTAAATGTTGTAAATTGACATTTATCATCAGTTTTCGAAAAAAATCTTATCAATTTAATTTTTTCCAGATACCAAATAATCTGGTTTACAAAATAAAGGAACAACTAGATATTCTGAAATACCTACCTTTCTGTTTAATGTTTCTTCCGACATTTTCTTTTACTTTTTTTAGCCTGAGAATGTGCTATTGGAGAGTAAGCATGATGAAACCTTAGTAAAAATTACTGATTTTGGACTAAGTAAATTTGTTGGAGAAGATAGCTTTATGAAAACAATGTGTGGGACACCACTATACCTAGCTCCGGAGGTATTGAGAGCTAATGGCCAAAAGTGTTATGGTCCTGAAGTTGATGTGTGGAGTTTAGGTGTTATATTCTTTGTATGGTAATTATATACGTCAAATATTAATTGAAATATTATTTAAAGTTAGGAATAAAATAAATTAATCCTCATATGTTTCAGCCTTGTTGGATATTTGCCCTTTTCAACTGAATATAAGAAAGATCATTAAGAGATCAAATTTTAACTGGTAAATACTGTTTTCCCCTTCACACTGGAAGACCATCAGTTTGCAGGCCAAACTGTTGATGAAAAAAATGCTCACTGTACGAGTGGAGCAAAGGATAACACTTGACCAAATCCTAAACCATGCATGGATGCAGGTACAATCAGATTATTTTAAATAATTGCCACATTTTTTAATAAATAAGCACAATGTACATTGGTGATTTTATTTCAGGATGTGGATGTTATAATCCGAGTTGAAAGAATGTTGACAAATGTTGCACAAGCAAAAAACTTTAATGCACTTTCTCTTGCTTCTTCATCTGATGAAGAAAATTGTTGTAATAACAATAGTGGAGACAATGTCACAGTAATAAGACTGGTGGCGACTGGTAAACTGCTTTGAGCGACAGCTTCAATTCCAGTGAACCTATTCCCAAAAAACTTAGATTAGCTGTATATCCTAGGGAAGATAAAAGCAACGAAACAAGCTCAACAAACAGCTACTGCTCAGAATGATCAGATCTTACATATATATTTTTAATTGTAACTACATTGTTTTTATTAAATGAATCATTGTCATTGTTAGTCTTATGACAGTATTTGTTAAGTTTGTCTTACTTTACCATAAGGTTACCTGATAATTATAAGAATTATAATTGCTTGACTTTTTGCATTTTTATGCAAAAATGTTAGAAAAGCTTATTGTTGACTAACTTGTAACACTAAACTGTGAGAATATGATAATTACAAACTATGCTACTATTGTGAATTCTATGGTGAACAACTGCTTTGTTGCACTTGTCAAGTTTAAATTGTATTGTTGATTTAATGTGAATGTTTATATGGAGCAAAATGAGATTAATACCATGATACTCATTATTATATTATTTACTATTCCTGTGGTATAGTTATTTTTGACTGTATTCTCTGAAGAGAATTCAAAGAGTTGAAAAATATGTCTACCTCAATTAAGAGATATGAGACCCACCAAGTTTTAGTATTAAATCACACTAGTTATTGAATTTTAAAATTTAAATTTGTTGTAATTGAAGTAATGTTGAATAAATGAACTGCTTATTAAAAATAAATATATTTCTTCAATTCCTTGATACTCATACTATACACGATATTACAAAAACAATTGTAATTTAATTATTACAAAGTAATCTAGACAAACATTACATAATTCAGTCTTTACTCATATTCTATACAGTTTAACTATTTGTTTTTTTACTATGTGTATTTATCATTGCAGCAAAGTAACATTAAACATTGATCTCTACATTATAGTACAACGATTTTATTATTGATATAGATATACGCTGGTGCGTAATTATTGTAGCAAAAACTTGTAAATTTTACAGGATAGAACCTAAAATAAATATAGGCGAACAATTTGTTAAACTGTATGAATATTCTTAAGTATTTCAAAGTATAGAAATTATTATCTTCAAACGTGACAATTTAAATTTGTTAAGAATGAATAATCAACAGAATTAATAAATAAAAAAATATGTGAAATAACCAAAATCGGCAACAACAGCATCAATTCCTTCTGCTGTGTACATTACCTACTTGAAAATCTTCAATTATGTTAAAAAAAATTTGAAAGCGTAATAAATACGCTTCAAAATAAAATGAAGCTAATACATAATAATCATTTGTAGGCACTGTTATCTAAAGGTAACAGTAGGACTGTGATGCCTAGTTCCTAAACCTAGATATAATTTAAATTACTTGCTACTCCACACAATCATCATAGCCATCCCAATTTCATATACTCTGCATATCAGTCTCCTTTCGGTATGTCACAATCAAATGACATAATGATAATTGTTTCCTGCTCATACACTGACCTTCTGAATAAATTTTTATGTGAACATGTGCATCATACCACAATAGTTATTTGACTGCAACATTTGATCCTCCTGCCGTTCACTTTAACAAAAGTCCAAATGATAAATTTATAAAATGCATTATTCACTTGTGTTTTCTTCTGCGCTGAGCTATGCGAGTTCCGTAGATTGTGCTTCTGCTTCTATAAACAAAGAACATGAAATTACGTTAATTGAAGATTTTTTCCCCCAATATTTTATTTTAGCACAGCAAGCTAAAAATCAGGCCAAGCAAGCCACTCACCTACACGAACTAAATTACTTTTGCGAACGACACTGAAACAATGTGAACATTTGCAAAAGTGAAAAGCTTTACTACGCTCCACAATAGGAAAATATATCATAGCCAAAAAAAGCAAAATACATTTGTTCAATGCGAAAATACTACTTTAACAACATCATCAAGTACAATTTATTAATTCTATCAAGTTGGGTTCCTTAAGGCATACATGGTGCTTGACTGCACTGCACTACATAATAAATACATTTTTCGAAATAGGCATAATTAAATATCCACTGACATTCACACAGCGCCATCTAGCCTCATATTAAGCGAAGAGCTTGTAGTTAAAGTACAAAAAAACTGATAAACATACTTGTACGTTTTGTTGTAATACATACATAGAAAACACCCAGTTCATTCAAACAGACATGTTCATGCACACAAATTTGTACTGCCCGGGATTGACCATTGGTATAATAGCCAGTGTCTTGACCATAACACCAATGGGTAGTCAAAGACCAAAGGCATAAAAGACCTTCGGAATACATTGTAACTAAACTCAATCTCAATTTACACACACACACACACACACACACAGCATGCATACACAAACACATATGCATATAATTTTAAAGATGTAATTTAATTTTTATTAAGATAAATTGTATCTAAAATGAGTGTACTGGGTATCTATACAAAGTACTATGGGAGAGCGAATTTTCCTAACACAAGTAAAAACTAATTTACTTAAAGGGAAATTTCAAATGCAATAAAATAAAAATATCCTGAGTTACGAAATAAATAAAGTATTTATATTATTTATTATATCTAAATAAAACAAATATAATGTTAATTAATTCCAATAGTAACAATGTCAATTACCTGCAATAGCTCTATCGACCTTGAGCTTGTCCCTGACGATATATATTGCGGTGAGAAGGAAGAACACACCACCGATGACCTCTACGAAGCAAGTAGTAACAGTGCGTACTGCAATGCCTTGAATTACAATACCACTCGGTGGTTTTTC